>JAUMJK010002148.1:0-90982 GCA_033558105.1 Coccyzus lansbergi
AAAATGTGACTAGCAGCCCGAGGGAGGGCGGGGGAGCCCCGCTGCGCCCTGCTCCCTCCTTCCGGCTCTGCCAAAGCCAGACCCAGAGCAGGGAACGGGCCCCGCATCCCCGGATCCCCCGCCTGCTCCGTGTGGGGGCCGGACGGCAGCTCTGTACCCCTCGGGCCGTCCCTTCCCTCCATCCTCCTCCGTTCTTTGGTCCACGCTCCTCGAGCCAGACCCCCCACCCCAGGAGGGGCACCCCTGGAGCTGCCCCCGGCTCTGCTCCCGCGCACAGGACCTCGGCTGGAGCAGGGCTGGGGGCGCAGCCCGCAGGGCTCCTCTGCCCCAGCGTCCGGCCCCTGCCACCCCCCAGCTAATCGGTGCCCGCTCTCCGGGACCGGCACGTGGCTCCGGCGCAGGGAGCGGCCGTCCCCGCCCCACGCGCTCCCACCAGCCCGACCCTTCCGTGCAAGAGCGGGAAGGGGCAGGAGAACCGAGAGGAAAACCGACAGAAATTGAGAAGAATTTAAAAAAAAAAAAAAATTAAAAAAAGTAAAACCACGTTGAAACCAAAGGCAGACGCGTGGCCGAGCCGAGGCTAGGAGTAACTGGAAGCCATGCAAAGAGCAAAACCGGGGACGGCGGCGGCAGTCGGAAGCAGAGATACGGGGCAGCGATTGTGGCCAGGGGAGCGGTCGTGGGCTCGGGATCGCGGTTCGATTTTAACTCGGAGCTCCGGAATAAATAAGTTTAAATATCTCCTCCTCCCGCTGCCGGTGACCGGGAGGGTGCAGGGAGGGCGCAGGGAGCACGGCCGTTCCCGAAGGCTCCCGGCACCTCCCGCTCCGGGGTGGGTGGGTGGGTGGCTTTCCTCTTCCCCCTTCCCCTCTCTCTCTCTCTACTTCTTGGCTTCTTGAAGATCTTCAGGGGGAACTTTTTTCGATGCTCTGGCCGGCGTCGACCTCTGTCGCCCGTCAGGCTGCCGTCCTCGTCCCCCGGGCTCTTCTTGGCCGCCAGCTGCGGGATGCGGGTGCTCTTGGCGCCGCCGCCGCCTGGGCCGGCACTCAGAGACCGGGGAGGGGAGGTGTCGGGCTCGGCGGAGCTGGGGGCTGTGCGACCGCCAGGAATCCGAAGCGCGGCCGTGCTTGCCGGTCCCCGGGTGGCCCATCTCCCCCAGGCCGGAGGACCTTCTCCCGCGCCGTGAATTCGCCGCCTGGCGATCGTCCTCATTGGCCGCCGCGGGGGCTCCCGGACGGACGAGGCGGCGCCGGCCTTCGGCGTGCCGGTTGCCGCCGTTGGGCGCTGGGCGCCGAGCCGGCAGCCCCCTCGTCGACGGACCCGGTGAGCAGGTTGGGGAGCGCCGCGGCCAGCAGCTTGGGCGCCGAGCTGGGGGGGGAGGCGCTGGTGGGTCGCTCAGACTGAGGGACGGAGGAGTCGGAGTCGCAGCGACGTCAAGTCTCTGAGGCGGTAGAGGGCAGAGGGGAAGAAGAGAGAGAGAGAGAGAGAGAGAGGCGGTTAGCGTCGACGCCGAGCCGGGAGCTGCAGGGATGCGCATCTGAGCCCACACACACACACACGCACGCACACGCGCACGGATGCAGCGGCAGCCGGCAGGGCTGGCAGGGATGCAAGGTGAATGCCCTGAGGCAGCCCCGGCCTGGAGGGATGGGATGAGGGGGGGGAGCGGCTTTTAACGGGAAGGGGGAAGATTTAGAGCAGACGTAAGGAAGACTCCAGAATGAGACTGCGGACGAGGGTGAGAGGAAGAGGGTCGTCGATGGGTCTGACACTCCCGCCGACGTCCATTTCACACCGTGGAGCCAATCCCTACGTCACCAGAGTGTCTGCCAAACTGCACCTGCAGCAACCTCACAGAAACGTCGATAAAGACTTTGTCGCCGGACTCCGGACGGGTCGCGCAGTCCCTCGCAAACCCCGATCGGGCACCGATGTTGGTCTGGACTTAAGTCGATGATACCCTTGACTTAGAATCACAACCCTTACAAGCGATAAACTCGAACGTGTAAGCGCAGTTCTGGGTCCTACTCTGTCTCCGTCGGGGTGTGACGCTACACGACCCCCCCCCCACGGGATCCCCCTCTGCACGCGGCTCGCACGGAGACGAGCGACCCCCTGAGCTTTGTCCGAGATGGTTTCTGTGCTGGCCTCAAGCCAGCCCTGGCGCCCGACGGAGACAGGAGAGTGCGAAAGCAAGGCGGCAGCCCTAAGCCAGCACCCTCCTCCTGCCGAAGGGGAGCCAAGGGGTTAGTTCGGTTCCCCTTTCCTCTTTGGCCACGACTCCCTGACAAGCCTTTTCTCCGCTTCAGCTTCCCCGTCCGGCCTCTCTGGGATGGCTGCGGAGAGCGAGGGTTGCTTGGAACGGCCTCTTGGATGTTTGGAAGGGAAAGAGAGAATCGTCGCCCCGGTCGGGCAGCGGGACCCTGCTGGCTGCTGGTTGCGGGGATGCGTCTCAGCAGGGCGTGACGGTGCTGTCGGGAAAGAAAACCCAGTCGAACTTTTGTAAGCCGTGGTCAGATTGAAGCCTTCAATCCCTCCCCGTGGCAACCAATGGGGAAGCGGCTCCTTCCCCCCCCCCCGCCCCGGCAACCCCTCAGCAGAGGCTGCAGCCAGCCCAGGGAGGGGAGCCGGGGCCGGGGCCGGGGCCGGGGCCAGCCGCGGTTTGCCAGGTCTACCCGGTTCCCGCAGCCGGCTCCAGGCGGGGAGCGTGGCCGGGCAGGGCTGTCGCGGGGCGGGGAAGCCGCGGCCGGGCAGGTCTACCCGAGCTCCGTGCATAGATAGTGTTTCTTTCTTTCAGACAAAGGTTGACCCTGACAGCCGGATGGCGCCTATATATAAAGTGACTGCTTGGTGGGTATCTATGTATCTATGTATGTATCTATGTATGTATCTCTCTATGTATCTCTCTATGTATCTCTCTATGTATCTCTCTATCTCTCTATCCACCTATATATCTGGGGGTGCCTGCCTGCCTGCCTGCCTGCCTGTGGGGAGGACCCTTGACGCCGGCGACTTCCCAGCTGGCTCCTGGGTCCCAAGCCTCGCTGATGGGGCAGGAGACTCGCTTATGGGGATGAAGCCTCCCTCCATGGGGCAGGAGACTCGCTTATGGGTCCGAATACTCGCTTATGGGTCCAAAGCCCTCTCTATGGGGACGAAGCCACGCTGATGGGGACAAAGCCTCGCTGATGGGTCCAAATACTCGCTGATGGGGCAGGAGACTCGCTGATGGGCTGAAGCCTCCCTCATGGGTCCGAAGCCACGCTGATGGGTCCCGAAGCCACGCTGATGGGTCCCAAGCCTCGCTTATGGGGCAGGAGACTCGCTTATGGGGCTGAAGCCTCCCTCATGGGTCTGAAGCCTCGCTGATGGGTCCGAATACTCGCTTAGGGGTCCAAAGCCTCCTCTATGGGGACGAAGCCACGCTGTGATGGGGACAAAGCCCTCGCTGATGGGCTGAAGCCTCCCTTATGGGGCCGAATACTCGCTTAGGGGTCCGAAGCCTCTCTGATGAGGGAGGGAGACTCGCTGATGGAGTCCGAAGCGTCGCTTCTAGGGCCGAAGCCTCTCTGATGGGGACAAAGCGTCGCTTATGGGGCGGGAGACTCGCTGATGGGCTTAACCATCGCTTCTGGGTCTGAAGCCACACGGATGGGGCCGAAGCCTCGCTGATGGGGCAGAAGTCTACATGAATGAATGAATCAATAAATAAAGAGGCCGAGAGGTCAAAGGTCAAAAGTTCAAAGGTCAAAAGGTCGAGACAAACCCGGAAGCAAGTGCCAGGAACCCGGAAGTGAGGTCAGTAAGGGTGAAAATAAAATAAATAAATAAAATAAATAAATAAATAAATAAATAAATGAATGAATAAATGAATAAAGAAAATAAATAAATGAATAAATAAATGAATAAAATGAATTAAATGAATGAATAAATGAATAAATGAATTAAATAAATAAATAAATAAATAAATAGAGAGAGAGAGAGAGATAAACAGGTCAAGAGGTCAAAGGTCAGGAGGTCAAAGGGTCAAAACCAACCCGGAAGTAAAGTGCCAGGAACCCAGAAATAAGGTCAGAAGGGTCAAAAATAAATAAATAAATAAATAAATAAATAAATAAATGAATGAATAAATGAATGAATAAATGAATGAATGAATGAATAAATGAATAAATGAATAAATGAATGAATAAATGAATAAATGAATGAATAAATAAATAAATAAATAAATAAATAAATAAATGAATGAATGAATGAATGAATGAATGAATGAATGAATAAATAAATAAATAAATAAATAAATAAATAAATGACGCCAGTCGGGTCCAGGCTGGAACGGCCCCGACGGGACCCTGGCTCTGCAGCCCGGCAACGGGGAGAAGAAAAAGGGAGCAGCAGCAGCAGCAGCAGCAGCAGGCGCGGGCTCGTAAAATAGACTACATGCTTTATTGGATTGAAAAGTTTTACGAAATGACCCCAAAACGAACCAAAACAATAAACCGAGAGTCGGCAGGCGCGTCCGCGGTCGCCGGTGGGTGGATCCCAGCCCCTTCTCCGGACGCATCCCCAGGTCTCCGCCACCACCACAAAAGCAGCGCGGCCAGGCCCCCGGCTCCTGCCCGGAGAAGGCCCCGTGGCCACCGCTCCCGGGGTGGCCGATCGGCTGGGAGCGGTGGGGAAATGCAGGCACTTAGTCGGGTCGAGAGGGATTTCCCACTTATCCCAAAGCCCTGGGGAACGGGCTCATCCCAAAGAACTGCTGCCCTTGGTCGGGAAGGGGAAGAAAAAAAAAAAAAACCGTTGCGACAAGGGCTCTGGGGGCAAAATGTGACTAGCAGCCCGAGGGAGGGCGGGGGAGCCCCGCTGCGCCCTGCTCCCTCCTTCCGGCTCTGCCAAAGCCAGACCCAGAGCAGGGAACGGGCCCCGCATCCCCGGATCCCCCCCTGCTCCGTGTGGGGCCGGACGCAGCTCTGTACCCCTCGGGCCGTCCCTTCCCTCCATCCTCCTCCGTTCTTTGGGTCCACGCTCCGAGCCAGACCCCCACCCCAGGAGGGGCACCCTGGAGCTGCCCCCGGCTCTGCTCCCGCGGCACAGGACCTCGGGAGCAGGGCTGGGGGCAGCCGCGGGCTCCTCTGCCCCAGCGTCCGGCCCTGCCACCCCCAGCTATCGGTGCCGCTCCGGGACCGGCACGTGGCTCCGGCGCAGGGAGCGGCCGTCCCCGCCCCACGCGCTCCCACCAGCCCGACCCTTCCGTGCAAGAGCGGGAAGGGGCAGGAGAACCGGAGGAAAACCGACAGAAATTGAGAAGAATTTAAAAAAAAAAAAAATTAAAAAAATAAAACCACGTTGAAACCAAAGGCAGACGCGTGGCCGAGCCGAGGCAGGAGTAACTGGAAGCCATGCAAAGAGCAAAACCGGGGACGGCGGCGGCAGTCGTCGGAAGCAGAGAACGGGCAGCGATTGTGGCCAGGGGAGCGGTCGTGGGCTCGGGATCGCGGTTCGATTTTAACTCGGAGCTCCGGAAATAAATAAGTTTAAATATCTCCTCCTCCCGCTGCCGGTGACCGGGAGGGAGCAGGGAGGGCGCAGGGAGCACGGCCGTTCCGAAGGCTCCCGGCACCTCCCGCTCCGGGGTGGGTGGGTGGGTGGCTTTCCTCTTCCCCCTTCCCCTCTCTCTCTCTCTACTTCTTGGGCTTCTTGAAGATCTTCAGGGGGAACTTTTTCTTGCTCTGGCCGGCGTCGACCTCGTCGCCCGTCAGGCTGCCGTCCTCGTCCCCCGGGCTCTTCTTGGCCGCCAGCTGCGGGATGCGGGTGCTCTTGGCGCCGCTGCTGGGCCGGCACTCAGAGACCGGGGAGGGGGTGTCGGGCTCGGCGGAGCTGGGGCTGTGCGACCGCGAGGAATCCGAGCGGCCGTGCTTGCCGGTCCCCGGGTGGCCCATCTCCCCCAGGCCGGAGGACTTCTCCGCGCCGTGATTCGCCGCCGGCGTCGTCCTCTTGGCCGCCGCGGGGCTCCCGGACGAGGCGGCGCCGGCCTCGGCGTGCCGGTTGCCGCCGTTGGGCGCGGGCGCCGAGCCGGCAGCCCCCTCGTCGACGGACCCGGTGAGCAGGTTGGGGCGCGCGGCCAGCAGCTTGGGCGCCGAGCTGGGGGGGAGGCGCTGGTGGTCGCTCAGCTGAGGGACGGAGGAGTCGGAGTCGCAGCGAGTCAAGTCTCTGAGGCGGAGAGGGCAGAGGGGAAGAAGAGAGAGAGAGAGAGAGAGAGAGGCGGTTAGCGTCGACGCCGAGCCGGGAGCTGCAGGGATGCGCATCTGAGCCCACACACACACACACGCACGCACACGCGCACGGATGCAGCGGCAGCCGGCAGGGCTGGCAGGGATGCAAGGGAATGCCCTGAGGCAGCCCCGGCCTGGAGGGATGGGATGAGGGGGGAGCGGCTTTAAACGGGAAGGGGGAAGATTTAGAGCAGACGTAAGGAAGACTCCAGAATGGACTGCGAGAGGGTGAGAGGAGAGGGTCGTCGATGGGTCTGACACTCCCGCCGACGTCCATTTCACACCGTGGAGCCAATCCCTACGTCACCAGAGTGTCTGCCAAACTGCACCTGCAGCAACCTCACAGAAACGTCGATAAAGACTTTGTCGCCGGACTCCGGACGGGTCGCGCAGTCCCTCGCAAACCCCGATCGGGCACCGATGTTGGTCTGGACTTAAGCCGATGATACCCTTGACTTAGAATCACAACCTTACAAGCGATAAACTCGAACGTGTAAGCGCAGTTCTGGGTCCTACTCTGTCTCCGTCGGGGTGTGACGCTACACGACCCCCCCCCACGGGATCCCCCTCTGCACGCGGCTCGCACGGAGACGAGCGACCCCTGAGCTTTGTCCGAGATGGTTTCTGTGCTGGCCTCAAGCCAGCCCTGGCGCCCGACGGAGACAGGAGAGGCGAAAGCAAGGCGGCAGCCCTAAGCCAGCACCCTCCTCCTGCCGAGGGAGCCAAGGGGTTAGTTCGGTTCCCCTTTCCTCTTTGGCCACGACTCCCTGACAAGCCTTTTCTCCGCTTCAGCTTCCCCGTCCGGCCTCTCTGGGAGGCTGCGGAGAGCGAGGGTTGCTTGGAACGGCCTCTTGGATGTTTGGAAGGGAAAGAGGAATCGTCGCCCCGGGGCAGCGGGACCCTGCTGGCTGCTGGTTGCGGGGATGCGTCTCAGCAGGGCGTGACGGTGCTGTCGGGAAAGAAAACCCAGTCGAACTTTTGTAAGCCGTGGTCAGATTGAAGCCTTCAATCCCTCCCCGTGGCAACCAATGGGGAAGCGGCTCCTTCCCCCCCCCCGCCCCGGCAACCCCTCAGCAGAGGCTGCAGCCAGCCCAGGGAGGGGAGCCGGGGCCGGGGCCGGGGCCGGGGCCAGCCGCGGTTTGCCAGGTCTACCCGGTTCCCGCAGCCGGCTCCAGGCGGGGAGCGTGGCCGGGCAGGGCTGTCGCCGGGCGGGGAAGCCGCGGCCGGGCAGGTCTACCCGAGCTCCGTGCATAGATAGTGTTTCTTTCTTTCAGACAAAGGTTGACCTGACAGCCGGATGGCGCCTATATATAAAGTGACTGCTTGGTGGGTATCTATGTATCTATGTATGTATCTATGTATGTATCTCTCTATGTATCTCTCTATGTATCTCTCTATGTATCTCTCTATCTCTCTATCCCCCTATATATCTGGGGGTGCCTGCCTGCCTGCCTGCCTGCCTGTGGGGAGACCTTGACGCCGGCGACTTCCCAGCTGGCTCCTGGGTCCCAAGCCTCGCTGATGGGGCAGGAGACTCGCTTATGGGGATGAAGCCTCCCTCATGGGGCAGGAGACTCGCTTATGGGTCCGAATACTCGCTTATGGGTCCAAAGCCTCTCTATGGGGACGAAGCCACGCTGATGGGGACAAAGCCTCGCTGATGGGTCCAAATACTCGCTGATGGGGCAGGAGACTCGCTGATGGGCTGAAGCCTCCCTCATGGGTCCGAAGCCACGCTGATGGGTCCGAAGCCACGCTGATGGGTCCCAAGCCTCGCTTATGGGGCAGGAGACTCGCTTATGGGGCTGAAGCCTCCCTCATGGGTCTGAAGCCTCGCTGATGGGTCCGAATACTCGCTTAGGGGTCCAAAGCCTCTCTATGGGGACGAAGCCACGCTGATGGGGACAAAGCCTCGCTGATGGGCTGAAGCCTCCCTTATGGGGCCGAATACTCGCTTAGGGGTCCGAAGCCTCTCTGATGGGGAGGGAGACTCGCTGATGGGTCCGAAGCGTCGCTTCTAGGGCCGAAGCCTCTCTGATGGGGACAAAGCGTCGCTTATGGGGCGGGAGACTCGCTGATGGGCTTAACCATCGCTTCTGGGTCTGAAGCCACACGGATGGGGCCGAAGCCTCGCTGATGGGGCAGAAGTCTACATGAATGAATGAATCAATAAATAAAGAGGCCGAGAGGTCAAAGGTCAAAAGTTCAAAGGTCAAAAGGTCGAGACAAACCCGGAAGCAAGTGCCAGGAACCCGGAAGTGAGGTCAGTAAGGTGAAAATAAATAAATAAATAAATAAATAAATAAATAAATAAATAAATGAATGAATAAATGAATAAAGAAATAAATAAATGAATAAATAAATGAATAAATGAATAAATGAATGAATAAATGAATAAATGAATAAATAAATAAATAAATAAATAAATAGAGAGAGAGAGAGAGATAAACAGGTCAAGAGGTCAAAGGTCAGGAGGTCAAAGGGTCAAAACCAACCCGGAAGTAAAGTGCCAGGAACCCAGAAATAAGGTCAGAAGGGTCAAAAATAAATAAATAAATAAATAAATAAATAAATAAATGAATGAATAAATGAATGAATAAATGAATGAATGAATGAATAAATGAATAAATGAATAAATGAATGAATAAATGAATAAATGAATGAATAAATAAATAAATAAATAAATAAATAAATAAATGAATGAATGAATGAATGAATGAATGAATGAATGAATAAATAAATAAATAAATAAATAAATAAATAAATGACGCCAGTCGGGTCCAGGCTGGAACGGCCCCGACGGGACCCTGGCTCTGCAGCCCGGCAACGGGGAGAAGAAAAAGGGAGCAGCAGCAGCAGCAGCAGCAGCAGGCGCGGGCTCGTAAAATAGACTACATGCTTTATTGGATTGAAAAGTTTTACGAAATGACCCCAAAACGAACCAAAACAATAAACCGAGAGTCGGCAGGCGCGTCCGCGGTCGCCGGTGGGTGGATCCCAGCCCCTTCTCCGGACGCATCCCCAGGTCTCCGCCACCACCACAAAAGCAGCGCGGCCAGGCCCCCGGCTCCTGCCCGGAGAAGGCCCCGTGGCCACCGCTCCCGGGGTGGCCGATCGGCTGGGAGCGGTGGGGAAATGCAGGCACTTAGTCGGGTCGAGAGGGATTTCCCACTTATCCCAAAGCCCTGGGGAACGGGCTCATCCCAAAGAACTGCTGCCCTTGGTCGGGAAGGGGAAGAAAAAAAAAAAAAACCGTTGCGACAAGGGCTCTGGGGGCAAAATGTGACTAGCAGCCCGAGGGAGGGCGGGGGAGCCCCGCTGCGCCCTGCTCCCTCCTTCCGGCTCTGCCAAAGCCAGACCCAGAGCAGGGAACGGGCCCCGCATCCCCGGATCCCCCCCTGCTCCGTGTGGGGCCGGACGCAGCTCTGTACCCCTCGGGCCGTCCCTTCCCTCCATCCTCCTCCGTTCTTTGGGTCCACGCTCCGAGCCAGACCCCCACCCCAGGAGGGGCACCCTGGAGCTGCCCCCGGCTCTGCTCCCGCGGCACAGGACCTCGGGAGCAGGGCTGGGGGCAGCCGCGGGCTCCTCTGCCCCAGCGTCCGGCCCTGCCACCCCCAGCTATCGGTGCCGCTCCGGGACCGGCACGTGGCTCCGGCGCAGGGAGCGGCCGTCCCCGCCCCACGCGCTCCCACCAGCCCGACCCTTCCGTGCAAGAGCGGGAAGGGGCAGGAGAACCGGAGGAAAACCGACAGAAATTGAGAAGAATTTAAAAAAAAAAAAAATTAAAAAAATAAAACCACGTTGAAACCAAAGGCAGACGCGTGGCCGAGCCGAGGCAGGAGTAACTGGAAGCCATGCAAAGAGCAAAACCGGGGACGGCGGCGGCAGTCGGAAGCAGAGAACGGGCAGCGATTGTGGCCAGGGGAGCGGTCGTGGGCTCGGGATCGCGGTTCGATTTTAACTCGGAGCTCCGGAAATAAATAAGTTTAAATATCTCCTCCTCCCGCTGCCGGTGACCGGGAGGGTGCAGGGAGGGCGCAGGGAGCACGGCCGTTCCGAAGGCTCCCGGCACCTCCCGCTCCGGGGTGGGTGGGTGGGTGGCTTTCCTCTTCCCCCTTCCCCTCTCTCTCTCTCTACTTCTTGGGCTTCTTGAAGATCTTCAGGGGGAACTTTTTCTTGCTCTGGCCGGCGTCGACCTCGTCGCCCGTCAGGCTGCCGTCCTCGTCCCCCGGGCTCTTCTTGGCCGCCAGCTGCGGGATGCGGGTGCTCTTGGCGCCGCCGCCGGGCCGGCACTCAGAGACCGGGGAGGGGGTGTCGGGCTCGGCGGAGCTGGGGCTGTGCGACCGCCAGGAATCCGAGCGGCCGTGCTTGCCGGTCCCCGGGTGGCCCATCTCCCCCAGGCCGGAGGACTTCTCCGCGCCGTGATTCGCCGCCGGCGTCGTCCTCTTGGCCGCCGCGGGGCTCCCGGGCGAGGCGGCGCCGGCCTCGGCGTGCCGGTTGCCGCCGTTGGGCGCGGGCGCCGAGCCGGCAGCCCCCTCGTCGACGGACCCGGTGAGCAGGTTGGGGCGCGCGGCCAGCAGCTTGGGCGCCGAGCTGGGGGGGAGGCGCTGGTGGTCGCTCAGCTGAGGGACGGAGGAGTCGGAGTCGCAGCGACTCAAGTCTCTGAGGCGGAGAGGGCAGAGGGGAAGAAGAGAGAGAGAGAGAGAGAGAGAGGCGGTTAGCGTCGACGCCGAGCCGGGAGCTGCAGGGATGCGCATCTGAGCCCACACACACACACACGCACGCACACGCGCACGGATGCAGCGGCAGCCGGCAGGGCTGGCAGGGATGCAAGGGAATGCCCTGAGGCAGCCCCGGCCTGGAGGGATGGGATGAGGGGGGAGCGGCTTTAAACGGGAAGGGGGAAGATTTAGAGCAGACGTAAGGAAGACTCCAGAATGGACTGCGAGAGGGTGAGAGGAGAGGGTCGTCGATGGGTCTGACACTCCCGCCGACGTCCATTTCACACCGTGGAGCCAATCCCTACGTCACCAGAGTGTCTGCCAAACTGCACCTGCAGCAACCTCACAGAAACGTCGATAAAGACTTTGTCGCCGGACTCCGGACGGGTCGCGCAGTCCCTCGCAAACCCCGATCGGGCACCGATGTTGGTCTGGACTTAAGCCGATGATACCCTTGACTTAGAATCACAACCTTACAAGCGATAAACTCGAACGTGTAAGCGCAGTTCTGGGTCCTACTCTGTCTCCGTCGGGGTGTGACGCTACACGACCCCCCCCCACGGGATCCCCCTCTGCACGCGGCTCGCACGGAGACGAGCGACCCCTGAGCTTTGTCCGAGATGGTTTCTGTGCTGGCCTCAAGCCAGCCCTGGCGCCCGACGGAGACAGGAGAGGCGAAAGCAAGGCGGCAGCCCTAAGCCAGCACCCTCCTCCTGCCGAGGGAGCCAAGGGGTTAGTTCGGTTCCCCTTTCCTCTTTGGCCACGACTCCCTGACAAGCCTTTTCTCCGCTTCAGCTTCCCCGTCCGGCCTCTCTGGGAGGCTGCGGAGAGCGAGGGTTGCTTGGAACGGCCTCTTGGATGTTTGGAAGGGAAAGAGGAATCGTCGCCCCGGGGCAGCGGGACCCTGCTGGCTGCTGGTTGCGGGGATGCGTCTCAGCAGGGCGTGACGGTGCTGTCGGGAAAGAAAACCCAGTCGAACTTTTGTAAGCCGTGGTCAGATTGAAGCCTTCAATCCCTCCCCGTGGCAACCAATGGGGAAGCGGCTCCTTCCCCCCCCCCGCCCCGGCAACCCCTCAGCAGAGGCTGCAGCCAGCCCAGGGAGGGGAGCCGGGGCCGGGGCCGGGGCCGGGGCCAGCCGCGGTTTGCCAGGTCTACCCGGTTCCCGCAGCCGGCTCCAGGCGGGGAGCGTGGCCGGGCAGGGCTGTCGCCGGGCGGGGAAGCCGCGGCCGGGCAGGTCTACCCGAGCTCCGTGCATAGATAGTGTTTCTTTCTTTCAGACAAAGGTTGACCTGACAGCCGGATGGCGCCTATATATAAAGTGACTGCTTGGTGGGTATCTATGTATCTATGTATGTATCTATGTATGTATCTCTCTATGTATCTCTCTATGTATCTCTCTATGTATCTCTCTATCTCTCTATCCCCCTATATATCTGGGGGTGCCTGCCTGCCTGCCTGCCTGCCTGTGGGGAGACCTTGACGCCGGCGACTTCCCAGCTGGCTCCTGGGTCCCAAGCCTCGCTGATGGGGCAGGAGACTCGCTTATGGGGATGAAGCCTCCCTCATGGGGCAGGAGACTCGCTTATGGGTCCGAATACTCGCTTATGGGTCCAAAGCCTCTCTATGGGGACGAAGCCACGCTGATGGGGACAAAGCCTCGCTGATGGGTCCAAATACTCGCTGATGGGGCAGGAGACTCGCTGATGGGCTGAAGCCTCCCTCATGGGTCCGAAGCCACGCTGATGGGTCCGAAGCCACGCTGATGGGTCCCAAGCCTCGCTTATGGGGCAGGAGACTCGCTTATGGGGCTGAAGCCTCCCTCATGGGTCTGAAGCCTCGCTGATGGGTCCGAATACTCGCTTAGGGGTCCAAAGCCTCTCTATGGGGACGAAGCCACGCTGATGGGGACAAAGCCTCGCTGATGGGCTGAAGCCTCCCTTATGGGGCCGAATACTCGCTTAGGGGTCCGAAGCCTCTCTGATGGGGAGGGAGACTCGCTGATGGGTCCGAAGCGTCGCTTCTAGGGCCGAAGCCTCTCTGATGGGGACAAAGCGTCGCTTATGGGGCGGGAGACTCGCTGATGGGCTTAACCATCGCTTCTGGGTCTGAAGCCACACGGATGGGGCCGAAGCCTCGCTGATGGGGCAGAAGTCTACATGAATGAATGAATCAATAAATAAAGAGGCCGAGAGGTCAAAGGTCAAAAGTTCAAAGGTCAAAAGGTCGAGACAAACCCGGAAGCAAGTGCCAGGAACCCGGAAGTGAGGTCAGTAAGGTGAAAATAAATAAATAAATAAATAAATAAATAAATAAATAAATAAATGAATGAATAAATGAATAAAGAAATAAATAAATGAATAAATAAATGAATAAATGAATAAATGAATGAATAAATGAATAAATGAATAAATAAATAAATAAATAAATAAATAGAGAGAGAGAGAGAGATAAACAGGTCAAGAGGTCAAAGGTCAGGAGGTCAAAGGGTCAAAACCAACCCGGAAGTAAAGTGCCAGGAACCCAGAAATAAGGTCAGAAGGGTCAAAAATAAATAAATAAATAAATAAATAAATAAATAAATGAATGAATAAATGAATGAATAAATGAATGAATGAATGAATAAATGAATAAATGAATAAATGAATGAATAAATGAATAAATGAATGAATAAATAAATAAATAAATAAATAAATAAATAAATGAATGAATGAATGAATGAATGAATGAATGAATGAATAAATAAATAAATAAATAAATAAATAAATAAATGACGCCAGTCGGGTCCAGGCTGGAACGGCCCCGACGGGACCCTGGCTCTGCAGCCCGGCAACGGGGAGAAGAAAAAGGGAGCAGCAGCAGCAGCAGCAGCAGCAGGCGCGGGCTCGTAAAATAGACTACATGCTTTATTGGATTGAAAAGTTTTACGAAATGACCCCAAAACGAACCAAAACAATAAACCGAGAGTCGGCAGGCGCGTCCGCGGTCGCCGGTGGGTGGATCCCAGCCCCTTCTCCGGACGCATCCCCAGGTCTCCGCCACCACCACAAAAGCAGCGCGGCCAGGCCCCCGGCTCCTGCCCGGAGAAGGCCCCGTGGCCACCGCTCCCGGGGTGGCCGATCGGCTGGGAGCGGTGGGGAAATGCAGGCACTTAGTCGGGTCGAGAGGGATTTCCCACTTATCCCAAAGCCCTGGGGAACGGGCTCATCCCAAAGAACTGCTGCCCTTGGTCGGGAAGGGGAAGAAAAAAAAAAAAAACCGTTGCGACAAGGGCTCTGGGGGCAAAATGTGACTAGCAGCCCGAGGGAGGGCGGGGGAGCCCCGCTGCGCCCTGCTCCCTCCTTCCGGCTCTGCCAAAGCCAGACCCAGAGCAGGGAACGGGCCCCGCATCCCCGGATCCCCCCCTGCTCCGTGTGGGGCCGGACGCAGCTCTGTACCCCTCGGGCCGTCCCTTCCCTCCATCCTCCTCCGTTCTTTGGGTCCACGCTCCGAGCCAGACCCCCACCCCAGGAGGGGCACCCTGGAGCTGCCCCCGGCTCTGCTCCCGCGGCACAGGACCTCGGGAGCAGGGCTGGGGGCAGCCGCGGGCTCCTCTGCCCCAGCGTCCGGCCCTGCCACCCCCAGCTATCGGTGCCGCTCCGGGACCGGCACGTGGCTCCGGCGCAGGGAGCGGCCGTCCCCGCCCCACGCGCTCCCACCAGCCCGACCCTTCCGTGCAAGAGCGGGAAGGGGCAGGAGAACCGGAGGAAAACCGACAGAAATTGAGAAGAATTTAAAAAAAAAAAAAATTAAAAAAATAAAACCACGTTGAAACCAAAGGCAGACGCGTGGCCGAGCCGAGGCAGGAGTAACTGGAAGCCATGCAAAGAGCAAAACCGGGGACGGCGGCGGCAGTCGGAAGCAGAGAACGGGCAGCGATTGTGGCCAGGGGAGCGGTCGTGGGCTCGGGATCGCGGTTCGATTTTAACTCGGAGCTCCGGAAATAAATAAGTTTAAATATCTCCTCCTCCCGCTGCCGGTGACCGGGAGGGTGCAGGGAGGGCGCAGGGAGCACGGCCGTTCCGAAGGCTCCCGGCACCTCCCGCTCCGGGGTGGGTGGGTGGGTGGCTTTCCTCTTCCCCCTTCCCCTCTCTCTCTCTCTACTTCTTGGGCTTCTTGAAGATCTTCAGGGGGAACTTTTTCTTGCTCTGGCCGGCGTCGACCTCGTCGCCCGTCAGGCTGCCGTCCTCGTCCCCCGGGCTCTTCTTGGCCGCCAGCTGCGGGATGCGGGTGCTCTTGGCGCCGCCGCCGGGCCGGCACTCAGAGACCGGGGAGGGGGTGTCGGGCTCGGCGGAGCTGGGGCTGTGCGACCGCCAGGAATCCGAGCGGCCGTGCTTGCCGGTCCCCGGGTGGCCCATCTCCCCCAGGCCGGAGGACTTCTCCGCGCCGTGATTCGCCGCCGGCGTCGTCCTCTTGGCCGCCGCGGGGCTCCCGGGCGAGGCGGCGCCGGCCTCGGCGTGCCGGTTGCCGCCGTTGGGCGCGGGCGCCGAGCCGGCAGCCCCCTCGTCGACGGACCCGGTGAGCAGGTTGGGGCGCGCGGCCAGCAGCTTGGGCGCCGAGCTGGGGGGGAGGCGCTGGTGGTCGCTCAGCTGAGGGACGGAGGAGTCGGAGTCGCAGCGACTCAAGTCTCTGAGGCGGAGAGGGCAGAGGGGAAGAAGAGAGAGAGAGAGAGAGAGAGAGGCGGTTAGCGTCGACGCCGAGCCGGGAGCTGCAGGGATGCGCATCTGAGCCCACACACACACACACGCACGCACACGCGCACGGATGCAGCGGCAGCCGGCAGGGCTGGCAGGGATGCAAGGGAATGCCCTGAGGCAGCCCCGGCCTGGAGGGATGGGATGAGGGGGGAGCGGCTTTAAACGGGAAGGGGGAAGATTTAGAGCAGACGTAAGGAAGACTCCAGAATGGACTGCGAGAGGGTGAGAGGAGAGGGTCGTCGATGGGTCTGACACTCCCGCCGACGTCCATTTCACACCGTGGAGCCAATCCCTACGTCACCAGAGTGTCTGCCAAACTGCACCTGCAGCAACCTCACAGAAACGTCGATAAAGACTTTGTCGCCGGACTCCGGACGGGTCGCGCAGTCCCTCGCAAACCCCGATCGGGCACCGATGTTGGTCTGGACTTAAGCCGATGATACCCTTGACTTAGAATCACAACCTTACAAGCGATAAACTCGAACGTGTAAGCGCAGTTCTGGGTCCTACTCTGTCTCCGTCGGGGTGTGACGCTACACGACCCCCCCCCACGGGATCCCCCTCTGCACGCGGCTCGCACGGAGACGAGCGACCCCTGAGCTTTGTCCGAGATGGTTTCTGTGCTGGCCTCAAGCCAGCCCTGGCGCCCGACGGAGACAGGAGAGGCGAAAGCAAGGCGGCAGCCCTAAGCCAGCACCCTCCTCCTGCCGAGGGAGCCAAGGGGTTAGTTCGGTTCCCCTTTCCTCTTTGGCCACGACTCCCTGACAAGCCTTTTCTCCGCTTCAGCTTCCCCGTCCGGCCTCTCTGGGAGGCTGCGGAGAGCGAGGGTTGCTTGGAACGGCCTCTTGGATGTTTGGAAGGGAAAGAGGAATCGTCGCCCCGGGGCAGCGGGACCCTGCTGGCTGCTGGTTGCGGGGATGCGTCTCAGCAGGGCGTGACGGTGCTGTCGGGAAAGAAAACCCAGTCGAACTTTTGTAAGCCGTGGTCAGATTGAAGCCTTCAATCCCTCCCCGTGGCAACCAATGGGGAAGCGGCTCCTTCCCCCCCCCCGCCCCGGCAACCCCTCAGCAGAGGCTGCAGCCAGCCCAGGGAGGGGAGCCGGGGCCGGGGCCGGGGCCGGGGCCAGCCGCGGTTTGCCAGGTCTACCCGGTTCCCGCAGCCGGCTCCAGGCGGGGAGCGTGGCCGGGCAGGGCTGTCGCCGGGCGGGGAAGCCGCGGCCGGGCAGGTCTACCCGAGCTCCGTGCATAGATAGTGTTTCTTTCTTTCAGACAAAGGTTGACCTGACAGCCGGATGGCGCCTATATATAAAGTGACTGCTTGGTGGGTATCTATGTATCTATGTATGTATCTATGTATGTATCTCTCTATGTATCTCTCTATGTATCTCTCTATGTATCTCTCTATCTCTCTATCCCCCTATATATCTGGGGGTGCCTGCCTGCCTGCCTGCCTGCCTGTGGGGAGACCTTGACGCCGGCGACTTCCCAGCTGGCTCCTGGGTCCCAAGCCTCGCTGATGGGGCAGGAGACTCGCTTATGGGGATGAAGCCTCCCTCATGGGGCAGGAGACTCGCTTATGGGTCCGAATACTCGCTTATGGGTCCAAAGCCTCTCTATGGGGACGAAGCCACGCTGATGGGGACAAAGCCTCGCTGATGGGTCCAAATACTCGCTGATGGGGCAGGAGACTCGCTGATGGGCTGAAGCCTCCCTCATGGGTCCGAAGCCACGCTGATGGGTCCGAAGCCACGCTGATGGGTCCCAAGCCTCGCTTATGGGGCAGGAGACTCGCTTATGGGGCTGAAGCCTCCCTCATGGGTCTGAAGCCTCGCTGATGGGTCCGAATACTCGCTTAGGGGTCCAAAGCCTCTCTATGGGGACGAAGCCACGCTGATGGGGACAAAGCCTCGCTGATGGGCTGAAGCCTCCCTTATGGGGCCGAATACTCGCTTAGGGGTCCGAAGCCTCTCTGATGGGGAGGGAGACTCGCTGATGGGTCCGAAGCGTCGCTTCTAGGGCCGAAGCCTCTCTGATGGGGACAAAGCGTCGCTTATGGGGCGGGAGACTCGCTGATGGGCTTAACCATCGCTTCTGGGTCTGAAGCCACACGGATGGGGCCGAAGCCTCGCTGATGGGGCAGAAGTCTACATGAATGAATGAATCAATAAATAAAGAGGCCGAGAGGTCAAAGGTCAAAAGTTCAAAGGTCAAAAGGTCGAGACAAACCCGGAAGCAAGTGCCAGGAACCCGGAAGTGAGGTCAGTAAGGTGAAAATAAATAAATAAATAAATAAATAAATAAATAAATAAATAAATAAATAAATAAATAAATGAATGAATAAATGAATAAAGAAATAAATAAATGAATAAATAAATGAATAAATGAATAAATGAATGAATAAATGAATAAATGAATAAATAAATAAATAAATAAATAAATAGAGAGAGAGAGAGAGATAAACAGGTCAAGAGGTCAAAGGTCAGGAGGTCAAAGGGTCAAAACCAACCCGGAAGTAAAGTGCCAGGAACCCAGAAATAAGGTCAGAAGGGTCAAAAATAAATAAATAAATAAATAAATAAATAAATAAATGAATGAATAAATGAATGAATAAATGAATGAATGAATGAATAAATGAATAAATGAATAAATGAATGAATAAATGAATAAATGAATGAATAAATAAATAAATAAATAAATAAATAAATAAATGAATGAATGAATGAATGAATGAATGAATGAATGAATAAATAAATAAATAAATAAATAAATAAATAAATGACGCCAGTCGGGTCCAGGCTGGAACGGCCCCGACGGGACCCTGGCTCTGCAGCCCGGCAACGGGGAGAAGAAAAAGGGAGCAGCAGCAGCAGCAGCAGCAGCAGGCGCGGGCTCGTAAAATAGACTACATGCTTTATTGGATTGAAAAGTTTTACGAAATGACCCCAAAACGAACCAAAACAATAAACCGAGAGTCGGCAGGCGCGTCCGCGGTCGCCGGTGGGTGGATCCCAGCCCCTTCTCCGGACGCATCCCCAGGTCTCCGCCACCACCACAAAAGCAGCGCGGCCAGGCCCCCGGCTCCTGCCCGGAGAAGGCCCCGTGGCCACCGCTCCCGGGGTGGCCGATCGGCTGGGAGCGGTGGGGAAATGCAGGCACTTAGTCGGGTCGAGAGGGATTTCCCACTTATCCCAAAGCCCTGGGGAACGGGCTCATCCCAAAGAACTGCTGCCCTTGGTCGGGAAGGGGAAGAAAAAAAAAAAAAACCGTTGCGACAAGGGCTCTGGGGGCAAAATGTGACTAGCAGCCCGAGGGAGGGCGGGGGAGCCCCGCTGCGCCCTGCTCCCTCCTTCCGGCTCTGCCAAAGCCAGACCCAGAGCAGGGAACGGGCCCCGCATCCCCGGATCCCCCCCTGCTCCGTGTGGGGCCGGACGCAGCTCTGTACCCCTCGGGCCGTCCCTTCCCTCCATCCTCCTCCGTTCTTTGGGTCCACGCTCCGAGCCAGACCCCCACCCCAGGAGGGGCACCCTGGAGCTGCCCCCGGCTCTGCTCCCGCGGCACAGGACCTCGGGAGCAGGGCTGGGGGCAGCCGCGGGCTCCTCTGCCCCAGCGTCCGGCCCTGCCACCCCCAGCTATCGGTGCCGCTCCGGGACCGGCACGTGGCTCCGGCGCAGGGAGCGGCCGTCCCCGCCCCACGCGCTCCCACCAGCCCGACCCTTCCGTGCAAGAGCGGGAAGGGGCAGGAGAACCGGAGGAAAACCGACAGAAATTGAGAAGAATTTAAAAAAAAAAAAAATTAAAAAAATAAAACCACGTTGAAACCAAAGGCAGACGCGTGGCCGAGCCGAGGCAGGAGTAACTGGAAGCCATGCAAAGAGCAAAACCGGGGACGGCGGCGGCAGTCGGAAGCAGAGAACGGGCAGCGATTGTGGCCAGGGGAGCGGTCGTGGGCTCGGGATCGCGGTTCGATTTTAACTCGGAGCTCCGGAAATAAATAAGTTTAAATATCTCCTCCTCCCGCTGCCGGTGACCGGGAGGGTGCAGGGAGGGCGCAGGGAGCACGGCCGTTCCGAAGGCTCCCGGCACCTCCCGCTCCGGGGTGGGTGGGTGGGTGGCTTTCCTCTTCCCCCTTCCCCTCTCTCTCTCTCTACTTCTTGGGCTTCTTGAAGATCTTCAGGGGGAACTTTTTCTTGCTCTGGCCGGCGTCGACCTCGTCGCCCGTCAGGCTGCCGTCCTCGTCCCCCGGGCTCTTCTTGGCCGCCAGCTGCGGGATGCGGGTGCTCTTGGCGCCGCCGCCGGGCCGGCACTCAGAGACCGGGGAGGGGGTGTCGGGCTCGGCGGAGCTGGGGCTGTGCGACCGCCAGGAATCCGAGCGGCCGTGCTTGCCGGTCCCCGGGTGGCCCATCTCCCCCAGGCCGGAGGACTTCTCCGCGCCGTGATTCGCCGCCGGCGTCGTCCTCTTGGCCGCCGCGGGGCTCCCGGGCGAGGCGGCGCCGGCCTCGGCGTGCCGGTTGCCGCCGTTGGGCGCGGGCGCCGAGCCGGCAGCCCCCTCGTCGACGGACCCGGTGAGCAGGTTGGGGCGCGCGGCCAGCAGCTTGGGCGCCGAGCTGGGGGGGAGGCGCTGGTGGTCGCTCAGCTGAGGGACGGAGGAGTCGGAGTCGCAGCGACTCAAGTCTCTGAGGCGGAGAGGGCAGAGGGGAAGAAGAGAGAGAGAGAGAGAGAGAGAGGCGGTTAGCGTCGACGCCGAGCCGGGAGCTGCAGGGATGCGCATCTGAGCCCACACACACACACACGCACGCACACGCACACGGATGCAGCGGCAGCCGGCAGGGCTGGCAGGGATGCAAGGGAATGCCCTGAGGCAGCCCCGGCCTGGAGGGATGGGATGAGGGGGGAGCGGCTTTAAACGGGAAGGGGGAAGATTTAGAGCAGACGTAAGGAAGACTCCAGAATGGACTGCGAGAGGGTGAGAGGAGAGGGTCGTCGATGGGTCTGACACTCCCGCCGACGTCCATTTCACACCGTGGAGCCAATCCCTACGTCACCAGAGTGTCTGCCAAACTGCACCTGCAGCAACCTCACAGAAACGTCGATAAAGACTTTGTCGCCGGACTCCGGACGGGTCGCGCAGTCCCTCGCAAACCCCGATCGGGCACCGATGTTGGTCTGGACTTAAGCCGATGATACCCTTGACTTAGAATCACAACCTTACAAGCGATAAACTCGAACGTGTAAGCGCAGTTCTGGGTCCTACTCTGTCTCCGTCGGGGTGTGACGCTACACGACCCCCCCCCACGGGATCCCCCTCTGCACGCGGCTCGCACGGAGACGAGCGACCCCTGAGCTTTGTCCGAGATGGTTTCTGTGCTGGCCTCAAGCCAGCCCTGGCGCCCGACGGAGACAGGAGAGGCGAAAGCAAGGCGGCAGCCCTAAGCCAGCACCCTCCTCCTGCCGAGGGAGCCAAGGGGTTAGTTCGGTTCCCCTTTCCTCTTTGGCCACGACTCCCTGACAAGCCTTTTCTCCGCTTCAGCTTCCCCGTCCGGCCTCTCTGGGAGGCTGCGGAGAGCGAGGGTTGCTTGGAACGGCCTCTTGGATGTTTGGAAGGGAAAGAGGAATCGTCGCCCCGGGGCAGCGGGACCCTGCTGGCTGCTGGTTGCGGGGATGCGTCTCAGCAGGGCGTGACGGTGCTGTCGGGAAAGAAAACCCAGTCGAACTTTTGTAAGCCGTGGTCAGATTGAAGCCTTCAATCCCTCCCCGTGGCAACCAATGGGGAAGCGGCTCCTTCCCCCCCCCCGCCCCGGCAACCCCTCAGCAGAGGCTGCAGCCAGCCCAGGGAGGGGAGCCGGGGCCGGGGCCGGGGCCGGGGCCAGCCGCGGTTTGCCAGGTCTACCCGGTTCCCGCAGCCGGCTCCAGGCGGGGAGCGTGGCCGGGCAGGGCTGTCGCCGGGCGGGGAAGCCGCGGCCGGGCAGGTCTACCCGAGCTCCGTGCATAGATAGTGTTTCTTTCTTTCAGACAAAGGTTGACCTGACAGCCGGATGGCGCCTATATATAAAGTGACTGCTTGGTGGGTATCTATGTATCTATGTATGTATCTATGTATGTATCTCTCTATGTATCTCTCTATGTATCTCTCTATGTATCTCTCTATCTCTCTATCCCCCTATATATCTGGGGGTGCCTGCCTGCCTGCCTGCCTGCCTGTGGGGAGACCTTGACGCCGGCGACTTCCCAGCTGGCTCCTGGGTCCCAAGCCTCGCTGATGGGGCAGGAGACTCGCTTATGGGGATGAAGCCTCCCTCATGGGGCAGGAGACTCGCTTATGGGTCCGAATACTCGCTTATGGGTCCAAAGCCTCTCTATGGGGACGAAGCCACGCTGATGGGGACAAAGCCTCGCTGATGGGTCCAAATACTCGCTGATGGGGCAGGAGACTCGCTGATGGGCTGAAGCCTCCCTCATGGGTCCGAAGCCACGCTGATGGGTCCGAAGCCACGCTGATGGGTCCCAAGCCTCGCTTATGGGGCAGGAGACTCGCTTATGGGGCTGAAGCCTCCCTCATGGGTCTGAAGCCTCGCTGATGGGTCCGAATACTCGCTTAGGGGTCCAAAGCCTCTCTATGGGGACGAAGCCACGCTGATGGGGACAAAGCCTCGCTGATGGGCTGAAGCCTCCCTTATGGGGCCGAATACTCGCTTAGGGGTCCGAAGCCTCTCTGATGGGGAGGGAGACTCGCTGATGGGTCCGAAGCGTCGCTTCTAGGGCCGAAGCCTCTCTGATGGGGACAAAGCGTCGCTTATGGGGCGGGAGACTCGCTGATGGGCTTAACCATCGCTTCTGGGTCTGAAGCCACACGGACGGGGCCGAAGCCTCGCTGATGGGGCAGAAGTCTAAATGAATGAATGAATGAATAAATAAAGAGGCCGAGAGGTCAAAGGTCAAAAGTTCAAAGGTCAAAAGGTCGAGACAAACCCGGAAGTAAGTGCCAGGAACCCGGAAGTGAGGTCAGTAAGGTGAAAATAAATAAATAAATAAATAAATAAATAAATAAATAAATAAATAAATAAATAAATAAATGAATAAATGAATTAATAAATGAATGAATGAATAAATGAATAAATGAATGAATGAATGAATGAATGAATGAATGAATAAATGAATAAATGAATAAATGAATAAATGAATAAATGAATAAATAAATAGAGAGAGAGAGAGATAAACAGGTCAAGAGGTCAAAGGTCAGGAGGTCAAAGAGTCAAAACCAACCCGGAAGTAAAGTGCCAGGAACCCAGAAATAAGGTCAGAAGGGTCAAAAATAAATAAATAAATAAATAAATAAATGAATAAATAAATAAATAAATAAATAAATGAATGAATAAATGAATAAATGAATAAATGAATAAATGAATAAATGAATGAATGAATAAATAAATGAATGAATGAATGAATGAATGAATGAATGAATGAATGAATGAATGAATGAATGAATAAATAAATAAATAAATAAATAAATGACGCCAGTCGGGTCCAGGCTGGAACGTCCCCGACGGGACCCTGGCTCTGCAGCCCGGCAACGGGGAGAAGAAAAAGGCAGCGGGAGCAGCAGCAGCAGCAGCAGCAGGCGCGGGCTCGTAAAATAGACTACATGCTTTATTGGATTGAAAAGTTTTACGAAATGACCCCAAAACGAACCAAAACAATAAACCGAGAGTCGGCAGGCGCGTCCGCGGTCGCCGGTGGGTGGGTGGGTGGATCCCAGCCCCTTCTCCGGACGCATCCCCAGGTCTCCGCCACCACCACAAAAGCAGCGCGGCCAGGCCCCCGGCTCCTGCCCGGAGAAGGCCCCGTGGCCACCGCTCCCGGTCCCGGTCCCGGTCCCGGGGTGGCCGATCGGCTGGGAGCGGTGGGGAAATGCAGGCACTTAGTCGGGTCGAGAGGGATTTCCCACTTATCCCAAAGCCCTGGGGAACGGGCTCATCCCAAAGAACTGCTGCCCTTGGTCGGGAAGGGGAAGAAAAAAACAAAAAAAAACCGTTGCGACAAGGGCTCTGGGGCCAAAATGTGACTAGCAGCCCGAGGGAGGGCGGGGGAGCCCCGCTGCGCCCTGCTCCCTCCTTCCGGCTCTGCCAAAGCCAGACCCAGAGCAGGGAATGGGCCCCGCATCCCCGGATCCCCCCCTGCTCCGTGTGGGGCCGGACGCAGCTCTGTACCCCTCGGGCCGTCCCTTCCCTCCATCCTCCTCCGTTCTTTGGGTCCACGCTCCGAGCCAGACCCCCACCCCAGGAGGGGCACCCTGGAGCTGCCCCCGGCTCTGCTCCCGCGGCACAGGACCTCGGGAGCAGGGCTGGGGGCAGCCGCGGGCTCCTCTGCCCCAGCGTCCGGCCCTGCCACCCCCAGCTATCGGTGCCGCTCCGGGACCGGCACGTGGCTCCGGCGCAGGGAGCGGCCGTCCCCGCCCCACGCGCTCCCACCAGCCCGACCCTTCCGTGCAAGAGCGGGAAGGGGCAGGAGAACCGGAGGAAAACCGACAGAAATTGAGAAGAATTAAAAAAAAAAAAAAAAAATTTAAAAAAATAAAACCACGTTGAAACCAAAGGCAGACGCGTGGCCGAGCCGAGGCAGGAGTAACTGGAAGCCATGCAAAGAGCAAAGCCGGGGACGGCGGCGGCAGTCGGAAGCAGAGAACGGGCAGCGATTGTGGCCAGGGGAGCGGTCGTGGGCTCGGGATCGCGGTTCGATTTTAACTCGGAGCTCCGGAAATAAATAAGTTTAAATATCTCCTCCTCCTCCCGCTGCCGGTGACCGGGAGGGTGCAGGGAGGGCGCAGGGAGCACGGCCGTTCCGAAGGCTCCCGGCACCTCCCGCTCCGGGCTGGGTGGGTGGGTGGCTTTCCTCTTCCCCCTTCCCCTCTCTCTCTCTCTACTTCTTGGGCTTCTTGAAGATCTTCAGGGGGAACTTTTTCTTGCTCTGGCCGGCGTCGACCTCGTCGCCCGTCAGGCTGCCGTCCTCGTCCCCCGGGCTCTTCTTGGCCGCCAGCTGCGGGATGCGGGTGCTCTTGGCGCCGCTGCTGGGCCGGCACTCAGAGACCGGGGAGGGGGTGTCGGGCTCGGCGGAGCTGGGGCTGTGCGACCGCGAGGAATCCGAGCGGCCGTGCTTGCCGGTCCCCGGGTGGCCCATCTCCCCCAGGCCGGAGGACTTCTCCGCGCCGTGATTCGCCGCCGGCGTCGTCCTCTTGGCCGCCGCGGGGCTCCCGGACGAGGCGGCGCCGGCCTCGGCGTGCCGGTTGCCGCCGTTGGGCGCGGGCGCCGAGCCGGCAGCCCCCTCGTCGACGGACCCGGTGAGCAGGTTGGGGCGCGCGGCCAGCAGCTTGGGCGCCGAGCTGGGGGGGAGGCGCTGGTGGTCGCTCAGCTGAGGGACGGAGGAGTCGGAGTCGCAGCGAGTCAAGTCTCTGAGGCGGAGAGGGCAGAGGGGAAGAAGAGAGAGAGAGAGAGAGAGAGAGAGAGAGGCGGTTAGCGTCGACGCCGAGCCGGGAGCTGCAGGGATGCGCATCTGAGCCCACACGCACACGCACACGGATGCAGCGGCAGCCGGCAGGGCTGGCAGGGATGCAAGGGAATGCCCTGAGGCAGCCCCGGCCTGGAGGGATGGGATGAGGGGGGAGCGGCTTTAAACGGGAAGGGGGAAGATTTAGAGCAGACGTAAGGGAGACTCCAGAATGGACTGCGAGAGGGTGAGAGGAGAGGGTCGTCGATGGGTCTGACACTCCCGCCGACGTCCATTTCACATCGTGGAGCCAATCCCTACGTCACCGGAGTGTCTGCCAAACTGCACCTGCCAAGCAACCTCACAGAAACGTCGATCAAGACTTTGTCGCCGGACTCCGGACGGGTCGCGCAGTCCCTCGCAAACCCCGATCGGGCACCGATGTCGGTCCGGACTTAAGCCGATGATACCCTTGACTTAGAATCGCAACCTTACAAGCGATAAACTCGAACGTGGAAGCGCAGTTCTGGGCCCTACTCTGTCTCCGTCGGGGTGTGACGCTACACGACCCCCCCCCACGGGATCCCCCTCTGCACGCGGCTCGCACGGAGACGAGCGACCCCTGAGCTTTGTCCGAGATGGTTTCTGTGCTGGCCTCAAGCCAGCCCTGGCGCCCGACGGAGACAGGAGAGGCGAAAGCAAGGCGGCAGCCCTAAGCCAGCACCCTCCTCCTGCCGAGGGAGCCAAGGGGTTAGTTAGGTTCCCCTTTCCTCTTTGGCCACGACTCCCTGACAAGCCTTTTCTCCGCTTCAGCTTCCCCGTCCGGCCTCTCTGGGAGGCTGCGGAGAGCGAGGGTTGCTTGGAACGGCCTCTTGGATGTTTGGAAGGGAAAGAGGAATCATCGCCCCGGGGCAGCGGGACCCTGCTGGCTGCTGGTTGCGGGGATGCGTCTCAGCAGGGCGTGACGGTGCTGTCGGGAAAGAAAACCCAGTCGAACTTTTGTAAGCCGTGGTCAGATTTAAGCCTTCAATCCCTCCCCGTGGCAACCAATGGGGAAGCGGCTCCTTCCCCCCCCCTCACCGGCAACCCCTCAGCAGAGGCTGCAGCCAGCCCAGGGAGGGGAGCCGGGGCCGGGGCCGGGGCCGGGGCCAGCCGCGGTTTGCCAGGTCTACCCGGTTCCCGCAGCCGGCTCCAGGCGGGGAGCGTGGCCGGGCAGGGCTGTCGCCGGGCGGGGAAGCCGCGGCCGGGCAGGTCTACCCGAGCTCCGTGCATAGATAGTGTTTCTTTCTTTCAGACGAAGGTTGACCTGACAGCCGGATGGCGCCTATATATAAAGTGACTGCTTGGTGGGTATCTATGTATCTATGTATGTATCTATGTATGTATCTCTCTATGTAGCTCTCTATGTAGCTCTCTATGTATCTATCTATCCCCCTATATATCTGGGGGTGCCTGCCTGCCTGCCTGCCTGCCTGTGGGGAGACCTTGACGCCGGCGACTTCCCAGCTGGCTCCTGGGTCCCAAGCCTCCCTCATGGGGCAGGAGACTCGCTTATGGGTCCCAAGCCTCGCTTATGGGGCAGGAGACTCGCTTATGGGGATGAAGCCTCCCTCATGGGGCAGGAGACTCGCTTATGGGTCCCAAGCCTCGCTTACGGGGCAGGAGACTCGCTGATGGGCTGAAGCCTCCCTCATGGGTCCGAAGTCACACTGATGGGTCTGAAGCCTCGCTGATGGGTCCGAATACTCGCTTAGGGGTCCAAAGCCTCTCTATGGGGACGAAGCCACGCTGATGGGGACAAAGCCTCGCTGATGGGTCCAAATACTCGCTGATGGGGCAGGAGACTCGCTGATGGGGCAGGAGACTCGCTGATGGGCTGAAGCCTCCCTTATGGGGCCGAATACTCGCTTAGGGGTCCGAAGCCTCTCTGATGGGGAGGGAGACTCGCTGGTGGGTCCGAAGCGTCGCTTCTAGGGCCGAAGCCTCTCTGATGGGGACAAAGCGTCGCTTATGGGGCGGGAGACTCGCTGATGGGCTTAACCATCGCTTCTGGGTCTGAAGCCACACGGACGGGGCCGAAGCCTCGCTGATGGGGCAGAAGTCTGAATGAAGGAATGAATGAATAAATAAAGAGGCCGAGAGGTCAAAGGTCAAAAGTTCAAAGGTCAAAAGGTCGAGACAAACCCGGAAGTAAGTGCCAGGAACCCGGAAGTGAGGTCAGTAAGGTGAAAATAAATAAATAAATAAATAAATAAATAAATAAATAAATAAATAAATGAATGAATGAATGAATAAATATATGAATAAATGAATAAATAAATAAATAAATGAATGAATAAATGAATAAATGAATAAATAAATGAATAAATGAATAAATGAATTAATAAATGAATGAATGAATAAATGAATGAATAAATGAATGAATGAATAAATGAATGAATGAATGAATGAATGAATGAATGAATGAATAAATGAATAAATGAATAAATAAATAGAGAGAGAGATAAACAGGTCAAGAGGTCAAAGGTCAGGAGGTCAAAGAGTCAAAACCAACCCGGAAGTAAAGTGCCAGGAACCCAGAAATAAGGTCAGAAGGGTCAAAAATAAATAAATAAATAAATAAATAAATAAATGAATGAATAAATGAATAAATGAATGAATGAATAAATGAATAAATAAATAAATAAATAAATGAATGAATGAATGAATGAATGAATGAATGAATGAATAAATAAATAAATAAATAAATAAATAAATAAATAAATAAATGACGCCAGTCGGGTCCAGGCTGGAACGGCCCCGACGGGACCCTGGCTCTGCAGCCCGGCAACGGGGAGAAGAAAAAGGGAGCAGCAGCAGCAGCAGCAGCAGCAGCAGGCGCGGGCTCGTAAAATAGACTACATGCTTTATTGGATTGAAAAGTTTTACGAAATGACCCCAAAACGAACCAAAACAATAAACCGAGAGTCGGCAGGCGCGTCCGCGGTCGCCGGTGGGTGGATCCCAGCCCCTTCTCCGGACGCATCCCCAGGTCTCCGCCACCACCACAAAAGCAGCGCGGCCAGGCCCCCGGCTCCTGCCCGGAGAAGGCCCCGTGGCCACCGCTCCCGCTCCCGGTCCCGCTCCCGGGGTGGCCGATCGGCTGGGAGCGGTGGGGAAATGCAGGCACTTAGTCGGGTCGAGAGGGATTTCCCACTTATCCCAAAGCCCTGGGGAACGGGCTCATCCCAAAGAACTGCTGCCCTTGGTCGGGAAGGGGAAGAAAAAAAAAAAAAAAACCGTTGCGACAAGGGCTCTGGGGGCAAAATGTGACTAGCAGCCCGAGGGAGGGCGGGGGGAGCCCCGCTGCGCCCTGCTCCCTCCTTCCGGCTCTGCCAAAGCCAGACCCAGAGCAGGGAACGGGCCCCGCATCCCCGGATCCCCCCCTGCTCCGTGTGGGGCCGGACGCAGCTCTGTACCCCTCGGGCCGTCCCTTCCCTCCATCCTCCTCCGTTCTTTGGGTCCACGCTCCGAGCCAGACCCCCCCACCCCCAGGAGGGGCACCCTGGAGCTGCCCCCGGCTCTGCTCCTGCGGCACAGGACCTCGGGAGCAGGGCTGGGGGCAGCCGCGGGCTCCTCTGCCCCAGCGTCCGGCCCTGCCACCCCCAGCTATCGGTGCCGCTCCGGGACCGGCACGTGGCTCCGGCGCAGGGAGCGGCCGTCCCCGCCCCACGCGCTCCCACCAGCCCGACCCTTCCGTGCAAGAGCGGGAAGGGGCAGGAGAACCGGAGGAAAACCGACAGAAATTGAGAAGAATTAAAAAAAAAAAAATTAAAAAAATAAAACCACGTTGAAACCAAAGGCAGACGCGTGGCCGAGCCGAGGCAGGAGTAACTGGAAGCCATGCAAAGAGCAAAGCCGGGGACGGCGGCGGCGGCAGTCGGAAGCAGAGAACGGGCAGCGATTGTGGCCAGGGGAGCGGTCGTGGGCTCGGGATCGCGGTTCGATTTTAACTCGGAGCTCCGGAAATAAATAAGTTTAAATATCTCCTCCTCCCGCTGCCGGTGACCGGGAGGGTGCAGGGAGGGCGCAGGGAGCACGGCCGTTCCGAAGGCTCCCGGCACCTCCCGCTCCGGGGTGGCTGGGTGGGTGGCTTTCCTCTTCCCCCTTCCCCTCTCTCTCTCTCTACTTCTTGGGCTTCTTGAAGATCTTCAGGGGGAACTTTTTCTTGCTCTGGCCGGCGTCGACCTCGTCGCCCGTCAGGCTGCCGTCCTCGTCCCCCGGGCTCTTCTTGGCCGCCAGCTGCGGGATGCGGGTGCTCTTGGCGCCGCTGCCGGGCCGGCACTCAGAGACCGGGGAGGGGGTGTCGGGCTCGGCGGAGCTGGGGCTGTGCGACCGCGAGGAATCCGAGCGGCCGTGCTTGCCGGTCCCCGGGTGGCCCATCTCCCCCAGGCCGGAGGACTTCTCCGCGCCGTGATTCGCCGCCGGCGTCGTCCTCTTGGCCGCCGCGGGGCTCCCGGACGAGGCGGCGCCGGCCTCGGCGTGCCGGTTGCCGCCGTTGGGCGCGGGCGCCGAGCCGGCAGCCCCCTCGTCGACGGACCCGGTGAGCAGGTTGGGGCGCGCGGCCAGCAGCTTGGGCGCCGAGCTGGGGGGGAGGCGCTGGTGGTCGCTCAGCTGAGGGACGGAGGAGTCGGAGTCGCAGCGAGTCAAGTCTCTGAGGCGGAGAGGGCAGAGGGGAAGAAGAGAGAGAGAGAGAGAGAGAGGCGGTTAGCGTCGACGCCGAGCCGGGAGCTGCAGGGATGCGCATCTGAGCCCACACGCACACGCACGCACACGCACACGGATGCAGCGGCAGCCGGCAGGGCTGGCAGGGATGCAAGGGAATGCCCTGAGGCAGCCCCGGCCGAGCCCCAAGAGAAGCAGACGGCGAGAAGGGCAGGGAGGGGATTCACGTGCCTGGAGAGCAGGACCCTACGACACGCAGGAGGGTCGGAGCATCTCCCGCAGGAGGACAGGCCGGGAGGGTTGGGCTTCTTCAGCCTGGAGAAGAGAAGTCTCCAAGGAGACCTTAGAGCGACCTTCCAGTACCCGAAGGGTCTCCAGGAAAGCCGGGGAGGGAGGGAGGGAGGGACTTTTTACAAAGGCCGGGAGGGATGGGATGAGGGGGGAGGGAACGGCTTTAAACGGGAAGGGGGAAGATTTAGAGCGGACGTAAGGAAGACTCCAGAATGGACTGCGAGAGGGTGAGAGGAGAGGGTCGTCGATGGGTCTGACACTCCCGCCGACGTCCATTTCACATCGTGGAGCCAATCCCTACGTCACCGGAGTGTCTGCCAAACTGCACCTGCCAAGCAACCTCACAGAAACGTCGATCAAGACTTTGTCGCCGGACTCCGGACGGGTCGCGCAGTCCCTCGCAAACCCCGATCGGGCACCGATGTCGGTCCGGACTTAAGCCGATGATACCCTTGACTTAGAATCGCAACCTTACAAGCGATAAACTCAAACGTGGAAGCGCAGTTCCGGGTCCTACTCTGTCTCCGTCGGGGTGTGACGCTACACGACCCCCCCCCCACGGGATCCCCCTCTGCACGCGGCTCGCACGGAGACGAGCGACCCCTGAGCTTTGTCCGAGATGGTTTCTGTGCTGGCCTCAAGCCAGCCCTGGCGCCCGACGGAGACAGGAGAGGCGAAAGCAAGGCGGCAGCCCTAAGCCAGCACCCTCCTCCTGCCGAGGGAGCCAAGGGGTTAGTTCGGTTCCCCTTTCCTCTTTGGCCACGACTCCCTGACAAGCCTTTTCTCCCCTTCAGCTTCCCCGTCCGGCCTCTCTGGGAGGCTGCGGAGAGCGAGGGTTGCTTGGAACGGCCTCTTGGATGTTTGGAAGGGAAAGAGGAATCATCGCCCCGGGGCAGCTGGCTGCTGGTTGCGGGGATGCGTCTCAGCAGGGTGTGACGATGCTGTTGGGAAAGAAAAACCAAAAGCCACGAGAAAGAACAAGTTTGGGCATCCGGTTCTTCTCTTCTGGAATGGACAGAGAATGGACGGGTATGGATTTTGGAACTGGTTGCTACGGCGGAGCTGAAGTCAATCCTAGGAGAGAAGTTCTTCCTCAGCACAACACCAACTGCTACATCGATTGTCCTCATCAGCGCTGTGGGAACAGGGAGGAACAGCCTCACTTCCCACTGCACAGCGACCAGTGAGGGTTGGACATGCTCCTTGGGGAATGAGGAGAAGACCCTGGGCACGTTCTCCTAACGATGACTCTTCATCACTGCCGCCTCTAACCGGGACCCCGAAGCCACCCCACACTTCCCTCTGCTGCTCTCAGGGACTGAGACCTCAACCTGGCCAGGAATCAAGCATTTCGCAGCCTCGGCTGACACAAAAATCATGTTTATCATCTATTTTTGATCCAATCCATCAGCCTTCGTGCTCCCTTCTGGCTACGGAGACTGGGAGAAGCTACCAGAAGCCTTCCCAGCTTTCACTGGTCAAACCAGAACAGTGTCAACCCAGCTCAAACTGGCAGTAATCAATCTACATTTTCATCACGCTGCTTCTCATCATCCCAAACCAAACATAATTTGATCAACCAAGATTGAACTGTCCATAGCAAAGCAGGAACTCCCACCCCAATGCTCCAGAATCCAGAGGCTGCTTGGGGCCGTGGCGGCTCTGAGGTTGTAGAATCATGGAATCATCTGGCTGGAAAAGATCTTGGAGATCGAGTCCAACCACACTTGGAGCCACTGTGACCTGGAATAGTATCCTGCCTGAACAAATAACCATCAAAGGACATTGATCCTTATGACTTCCTCACAGAGAAACCTCGAGTCGTTCCCCAGGAGCCTGGTCCCCGACACCAAGGACCATGGAGTGGTTTGGGTTGGAAGGGACCTTAATGATCATCCAATTTCCGCTCAGATCTCCAAAACAGTCCCCAAACAGGAGACAACTTCACCAAGGAAAATGTGGAATGGAGCAAAGAGCATGGCTGCAGGCACAGGCAGCGGAGGAGGATGGGGCTCCCTGAGGGTCCATCACAGCCCTTCCACCTTCCAGTGCCAACATCTCCACCCCAGCACCTGCAAACACCCCTGAACAGTGACCCCCAACCCCACGTCGCGCTTAGCCGATGGTGTCGAGCGAGCTTCTGAATGGAGTTGGGCTCCAGACGTGCTCCAGAGCTGCTCCATCCACATCACACACAGAGGAAGGACCTTCAACAGCCGCTGCCTGTGGACCTCGTGCAGCAGAAAGCAACACGAGGCCAAACAATCGTCTGCTCGGGACGCACGTTTCTGGGCTGGAATCACTCCCGGCAAACCCCACACAGCACCCGTCTCATCAGATAGATCCCGACCTCCGTGGCCCCCCAGCCCTTCCCCTCTCTAATCTCTCAGCGTGGTGACTCTGGAGAGGTCGCAGATTTAGGGATGGGATGAAAACCAGCCCCTTGGATCCCATTGTTCATAGGTCTCCAAAGAGCCGTCGCTCGGGATCAAGTTAAAGCCAGGGATGCAGCAAACCAGAGCTCTACTCTGGCCTGTCCTCCTCACCCGGCAGCCAAAACAGGCTCGTGCCTCATCCCCCACCCAAACAGAGGTGGAAGCTGCTCTGAAACACAAAATTCCTAAATCCTGCCTGCTGCCACCTCTCAGAAGGAGCCCAGACCTCAAATCGGCTGGCAGCACCAAGGCCCGTCCCATTGCCCTGAGCCATCGCGTTCCCCTTTCAACACGCTTGAGAAGACCCCAAACAGGTCACGGCTTCAAGCAAGGTCAGTATTTGTCAGGTGAGGCGTTACCTTAGCTCTCAGTGGTGAAACACAGGCTCATTTAGCAATAAACACACGCGTGGAAGCTCTCATCTGCAGTTCAACCACAGCACCACCTCCGTTTGTACCCCAGTTTGTGGATGTGGGGATGCACCGTGGAGCAGCCTCCACCAGAAAGCAGGTGAAGAAACAAAAGGATAAATAATGCTATAAAAAGCGCTGGAGGAAAAGGGCACAGGGGATGCAGGAGGAAAAGCACCCGAGCAAGCATCGGCTCTGAGGCAAAGCAGGAAAGAGGGAGCTAGGAAAGAAACTGCAAAGTACCCAGAGCTCTCAGTGCGACAGCGAACTCCAGAAGTGACATCGGGAGGGGGCAGATCGGGGATGGAGTCCATCTGGAGGAAATAAGAGGAGGTGGTGTGATGGTAATAGACAGGGTGGACATGGCAAGCAGGAGCAGACGCGGTGGAGGTGGATGAAGAGCAAGAGGAGGTGGCAGCAGATGACGGGCTGGTGCCGGGGAGGTCGGAACTGAAAGACTGTCCGGAGGAGTGGCTGTGCATCCGACGGAGAGACACTCTGCCCGCTCGGTACTGGGCAGGTTGGCCCGACTCATTCTGGCCTGGCACGTAACCCTCTACCAACCTCTGAGATCCGTGGGGGTGCTGGGGGTCCACCAGACGCTGGCGAACTGTGCCGGACAAGGCAGGAGCTGCGGGAGAGAAAGGAGAGACCGGTGAGGGCGGCTGGAGAGACCACGCGTCACATCAGCATCGCGAGGAAGCTCGTCGCCGGCGGCCGGGATCAGCGCCACGGCCTTCGTCACTGGGACACCGGCTGGAGCCACAGCAGCCACCCCACCTTGTGCTGTGGGTCGGGTTGGTTTTAATGCAGAAGCAACGTGAAGCCGGCGCGACTGCTCGACATGCTGGATTAATGCCCAGCCCAGCTCGGCCGTTGCTGCTTTCTGAACACCTTATGGGAGCGACTCGGTGGAGCGGAACCGGGCTGCGTAGTTCATCCCACTCGGCTTCACAGCAGCCTCACCACCCACGCTCCGCTGGAGCCAACGGGAAGAAGGCAGCAGTTCCAAGGATTCATTTCATCCGCACGGAGACACCCACGTCCCACAGATGCGCTAAGCCCTGGCAGCTGGGATCCCCTACAAAGCCTTGAAAAGGAGCTCAGATGGAGGCACCTAATGCCAGTGAGGGGAGCTCTATCCCATCAGCCCCTGCTGCCAGCACAGAGCCACGAGCACGAATTCAGGACTGTAAACAGGGCTGGGAGGCCAAACTTTCTGCTCAGGAGGCAGGGAGGAAACCCCCAGCCTCGTCCCTCACTGTGAGGCAGAAGAGCCAGGCTGCAGGGCAGAGAGAACTGGGACACGGACGCAGGCTCCGGCATCACTCCACTTCTGGAATTCCAGCTCTGGTCCAGAAGGGGTGCCCTCTGTTCCCAGTTGGTGACAATTCACTCACTGACCAGAGGTGCTCGATTGGAAAAAACGCGTTTCTCTAATTGTAAACCCCTCCTGGTTTGGAGAAACGAAGGGGGCTGTGTCCTTCACCGACCAGCGACGGCTTTTAATGATCACGGTGATTTCTGAAGCTGCAAGGTTGGCAGAGCAAAGGGTCCTGCTGCACCCAGCCTGGAGCCAGCGAGATCCCTGCTCCAACCTGGGGGATTCTGCACTCGTTTCCACCAGGCAGAGCCTGGAAAATCACACCCTGCGGAATGGTGACGCAGCCCGGTGCATCCTTAATTTTCCACGCTCTGCCTGGTTTAACCCACCAGATGGGACTCGCACACGAGATGTCGCTGTTCTCGCAAGTAATAAGGTGTTCAGGGGCATTCAGTGTTTCTTGTGCGTGTGAGAAATGAAGGCAAAAATGGGTTAAAAATGTGAAGAGACAGGAAAGCAGAGAGATGGAGTAGAAGGAGAGCTCCTTCGGGAATCGAAGAACCAGCAGCTCACTCAAAATACACGCAGCCAGGAGACACCAGTCTCCTGCTCCTCTGCCAGCGGCAGCTCCGGTGCTGAGACATCACCATGGGGACGTATTTCAAGTGGAAAAAAGGACAAGGGAGAAGAATTCAGGCACCTTTGCTGCCTCAACACCCCAAGGTTCAGCACAGTTTCTCTCACAGGGTCAAAGAGTCCTGGAATAGTTTCGGTTGGAAGGGACCTCAAAGCCCATCCGGTTGTTTTGAGGCGCAAACAGGATCCAGGCTCTGCAGAACAACACGTTGGGGATGACGGTTTCTGCCGTGGGTTGTATCGACCTGCCCATCATCCTGAGGAAGACCACGGCCACACGAGCCTGGTCTGCAGCCTCATCCTCTTCCATCCCACAACAGCAGGGACCTGGCGGCACTCTGGAAAGGAGAAGCTTCCACCCCGAACCAGGAGACTCGGCGTCTCCAAGGGCTGCAGCAAAGCTAGTGTGGAGACGGAGGTGGGAGAGGACATGGAATGTTATTACCACCTCCTGGTCCAGCCTAATTCCATCACAGAAACACAGAACCATGGAATCCTTGACTTGGGAAAGAACTTTGAGATCGAGTCCAACCACACCTGCTCACTGCGAAACCCGAGCACCTCCACTTCTAAACCTCTCCAAGGATGGGGACTCCACCAATGCCCCAGGCAGCCTAATCCAGGGCTGGGAAACCTCTTCCATGAAGGAATTTCTCCCAGTATCCAATCTAAACCTCCCCTGGTGCTACTTGAGGCCATTTCCTCTCATCCCATCCCTTGGGAGCAGAGCCCGACCCCCATCTGGCTCCAACCTCCATTCCAGGAGCAGCAGAGAGCGATGAGGTCTCCCCTCAGCCTTCCCTTCTCCAGGCTAAACACCCCCAGGTCCCTCAGCTGCTCCCACAACCCCTGCGCTCCAGACCCTTCCCAGCTCTGTTCCCTTTTCTCTGGACACACTCCATCCTCTCAACATCTTTCTTGGAGTGAGGGCCCAAAACTGTAACCAGGACTCAAGGTTTGACCTCACCAGTGCCAGGTGCAGGGGGACGATCCCTGCCCTGCTCCTGCTGGTCGGTCACCCCAGGGCTGATCCAGGCCAGGATGCTGGTGGCCCTCTTGGCCACCTGGGCCACTGCTGGCTCATGTTCAGCTGCTGTCGACCAACACCCCCTGGTCCCTCTCTGCCAGGCACCTTTCCAGCTGCTCTTCCCCACTCCTGGAGCGTTGATGGGGCTGTTGTGGTCCTGGCACTCGGCCTGGTTGAATCCCATCTCCACTTCAGGGGTAGAAACGAGTCCAAACAACACTCCCAGTTTCCTAACTGCATCGTTCGACAAAGCAAAACCCAGGAGCACGTGAGATCTACAGCAACCTCTGATTCTTCTTCATCCCACCAGGCTCTTCCCAGGGTTAGAGGTGATGCCTTTGGCTCAGCGAGGAGAGGAACGTTCATTAGTTTTCTGTGCCATAGAGTTGGAAAAGGTGGGTATGTGGTTTTAGTCCAGAAAAAGGGCAGAGGGAGGAACAAAAATAACGGAAGAGAACCAAACCAGGGTATTTCCAGAGGGACTGATCCTCCGAGGACAGGGACGAGCGGTCGCTGAACCTGCGCCCAAAAAGCCAGGCGGCGTCTGGGAGGGGCGGGAGCGGGAGAGAGAGAAATGTGATTTACTGGGAGAACCCTAGAATCATGGAATGGTTTGGGGTGGAAGGGACCTCAAAGCCCACCCCCCCAGTTCCACTCCTACCATGGGCAGGGACACCTCCCACTGGATCAGGTTGCTCCAAGCCCCATCCAACCTGGCCTGGAGCACCTCCAGGGAGAACGACCAGGGGACAGCAGGCCCTGGGGAGGAGAAGCTCTGTGCATCCCTCCTGAAGCCGCTTTAGGCACAAAGACAGGAGAATCCTTGAGGGAAAGGCAAATATGCCCTCGCTATGAGACCTTGGGATTTGCAGCGCGGAGCTGGGCTGACGGGACCTGCGAGGACCCACGGCACAAACGTGGCTTGAGGGTTCCAAGCAAGGCAGAAAGAAACTGAGGTTTAAAGTCTTGGAGCTCCTGTCTGCCAGAGCTCTGAGACCTTGGGGTGTCAAACAGGGTATTTCTTCACCCACCCCAGCTCTGCAGGGCAGCTTTGCAAGTGTTTTATTAGAGCTGCCCAGCTTGGGTTCTAATCTGACAATCGCAGAGGACACTGTGACCTGTCGGAGGCTCAGAACTCTCCCTGCGCACCACAAACCGTCAGCTCCACCTCCCGTGTCCACTGAGACCAGGAAACATCCAAACACCTTCTTCCTCCTGCCATAACATCCTGCAGGCTGCCCAGACCCTCGGCTCTCTTCCCCTCCAGATCCTCAGCACCCACTTGCAGACCCTCACAGCAACTACCCTGGAGCCCTGAACCAGGAGGAGGGGATGGTGAGAGCACCTACAGGCACCTCCTGCAGCCCCAAGGCTCTTCTGTTCCTCCACCTGCTTCTTCTTGGTTAAATGGACCCAGTTTCCAAAGAATCGTGGAAAGGTTTCAGTTGGAAAGGACCTCAAAGCCCATCCAGTTGCATCCTCCCCGCCCTGGGCAGGGACGCCTCCCACTGGATCAGGGGCTCCAAGCCCCATCCAACCTGCCCTTGAACCCCTCCAGGGAAGGGGACTCGACCACTGCCCTGGGCAGCCTCTGTCAAGGTTCACCACTCTTTCCGTGAAGGAATTTTTCCCAATATCCAATCTAAATCTTTCCTGGTGCAACTAGAGGCCGTTTCCTCTTCTCCCAGCCCTTGCTCCCTGAGAAGAGACCAGCAACTACTCGGCTCCAACCTCCTCTCCAGGAGCTGCGCAGAGCAATGAGGTCTCCCCACAGCCTCCTCCTTCTCCAAAATAAACAGCCCCAAGTCCCTCAGCTGCTCCCACAACCCTTCCACGAGTCAACACACGTGGTGAAGGAACAGCCCGAGGAGGAGGCTGAATCACCTTCCCTGGAGGGTTTAAGGGACGTGTGGACAAGGTGCTGAGGGACATGGGTTAGTGATTGATGGGAATGGTTGGACTCGATGACCCGGTGGGTCTCTTCCAACCTGGTGATTCTATGATTCTTAAAGGGGGAGAGAATGCATCCTCAGGTCCCTTTCTACCCCAAACAAGGCCCTTGGCCAATGTTTTCTTTGCTTTTTAAATACTTCAGTGAGTTGGAAAGAGCAGTGCACGTAGGATTGACTGGTGACCAGTAACACCTACAAACCACCGGTTCTGCCGGAAGTACCACGGTCCAGGGAGTGCCAGAAGTGCTGGCCTGGCATTTACGGACATTCCTAACCCTGACAATTTCCCTCCGGTTGTTTAAAAACACCTTATCACAGAATCAATGAACATACTGGGTTGGAAGGGACCCAACAAGGACCAGCGAGTCCAGCTCCTGCCCCTGCACAGACACCCCCAGTGTACACAGCGTGTGGCTGAGGGCGCTGGCTGCACGATGCTCGGTGCAGTGACTGCATCCCGGGGTTTCACCAGCCTTTCAAGGAAGAACCTTCCAACCTTCCCCTAGCCCATCTTCCAGCCATTCCCTTGGCTCCAGAAAGGAGATCAGGGCCTGAGCCGAGACGCATTCATTCCTCATGGCACCAGAAGGCTCCCCGCGCCGAGTCAACGCGGACTACGTACATTGGATGGACATGGGAGACACGATCTCTTCATCCAGATCGTCCACGTCATCGGTCATGATGAAGTGGGAGGGGTTTGGCCGGGGGGTGCCCATCCAGCTGGGGTCGATGTTGAGGGCGGACGCCAGGCTGTGGATGCCTGGGTTGTTGACGATCTGGAAGCCGCAGAGCAGCTCGATTTGCTGCCAGCGGTGCAGGCGCTCTCGCAGCGCGGCCGTCACCTCGCTCAGCGCTTGCCTGCAGGGATCAGACAGGTAAAACGGAATGAAGGGAAAATCATGGAATCAGGGGATGGTTTGAGTTGGAAAGGATGTTAAAGATTATCCAGTTCCACCTCCCGCTGGCTCAGGGGCTCCAAGCCCCATCCAACCTGGCCTTGAACCCCTCCAGGGATGGAGCAGCCACCACTGCTCTGGGCAAGCAGAGCCAGGGCTTCACCACCCTCACGGCAAAACATTTCTCCTTAAGGTCTCATCTCCATCTCCCCTCTCTCAGCTCAAAACCATTCCCCTCGTCCCATCCCTGCGCTTCCCGAGCAAGACCCCCTCCCCAGTTTTTCTAGAGTTCCTTTCCGTACTGGAAGCTGCTCTAAGGTCCCCCAGAGCCTTCTCTTCCAGGATGAACGATGCCAATTCTCCCAGACTGTCCTAGGTTCTCCAGCCCTCGCATCATCACCTCATGGGCTCCTCTGAACTCACTCCAGCAGCTCCAAGTCCTTCCTGTGCTGAGGACTCCAGAATCGGACACAAGACTCTCGGTGAGTTCTCATCAGAGCAGAGGGGTACAATCCCCTCCGGCCCTGCTGGCCCCACGGCTTTGGATGCAGCCCAGGGTACAGCTGGTTTCTGGACTGCGAGTGGACGTTGCTGCCTCATGTTGAGCTTCTCCTCCCCCAGCACCCAAAGTCCCTCTCCTCAGGGCTGCTCCCAATCCTCCCCCATCGCTGCATTTAGGGTTATCCCAACCCTGGTGCAGGACCTTGGCCTTGACAAAGACCTTAAGCAAAACAGCAAGGACTGAAATAGCAGTGATAATCGCTGCATCCTCCTGAAGCCTCGTTTGCACAGGACATTTAATTGCTCTCCATAGCTGACAGGTTTTGATTCCCACCAATAAACCCAAAAAGTTATGGATAAGAAGGAGTGACACCGACCCTAGCAAACTGCAGCCAATTGAATTTCAGCCAAAGCCCCTGCAGGAGCTTCGTTCACACGTGTCCACAGTACGAGAGGGGCAGCAAGAGACAAGAAATCAAGCAACACTCACTTTGCAGTTAAGATTTTATGGTCAACATCATCTAGAGATGAGCTGTGAGCGACGTGAAATGTCCCAAACAAGGTGTTTCGCTTCTTCTTGATTTTCTCAGCCTGGAACACCAACAGAGAAAAGGTCACAGGACAAGAAGGTCTGGCTGGGCTGAGACAGAAATAGTCTCTGCGGCTGTTGGCACCTGCGTAAACCACAGGAATCGGGTTTTAGGGAGGGATGTTCTCCTTCCTCACACGGCGGGTGAGGAATTTGCCAGCACTTGTGGATTCTGGGCTCCTACTTGGCTCCTCAGGCCAGGTTGGATGGGGCTTTGAGGAGCCTGATCCAGCGGGAGGTGTCATGGACAGGGGTGTTGGAATTAGAGGATGTTTGAGGTCCCTTCATTCTCAAACCATTCTACGATTCATTCTTTGATTCCTTCTCCTGGTTCCCCAAGAGCTGGAGGGAACCACACCAGCAATTTCACACAAGGAAAGGCTCTTCCGTAGAGCTTGGCTTTGTCTTTCCATGAGGAAACCATCCCAGAAATGCTGTTCGTGCCCCAGGGCTGTGGGGTTGGGGAGGTTCAAAGGTGGCAGCAGTCACCATTTCTCCAGGTAACCTGGGCCAGGGCCTCCCCAGCCTCACAGCAAAACATTTCCAAGATCTCATCCCAGCCACACCACTTTCAGCCCAAAACTGATCCCCTCATCCCATCCCTGCCCTCCACGGGCAACTCGGAATCACAGAATCATAGAAATGTGGAATGGTTTGGCTTGGAAGGGACCTCAAAGCCCATCCCGTTCCACGGGAAGGGACACCTCCCGCTGGATGAGATTGCTTAAAGCCCCATCCAACCTCATCTTTAAGTCCTGAGGACTCCAGAACTAAATGGCTCATGGTTATTTTCAGCCCCTGCTTATAGAATCATAGAATCACCAGGTTAGAAAGGACCCACTGGATCATCCAGTCCAACCGTTCCCACCAATCACTAACTCATATCCCTCAGCACCTCATCCACCCGTCTTTTAAGCAATTCCAGGGAACGGGACTCAACCCCTCCCTGGGCAGTTCCAGTGCCCAATGACTTGCACCTCTATGAAGGCTTCTGCTGCCTTCTTAAAAAAAAAATTGAGATTTTGGGCATTAAAAAGGAAATTAAGATGGTGCAAAGGAACAAATTCTGCAGGTCTTCTTCCCCAGACCTTTCCCCATGGCTGTGAGGAGAAGACCCAGCACAAAATGTTGAAAATCTCACCCCTTCCTTGGCCACCAGCAGCTGCTTCTCCGCATTGTGCTTCTTGATGTTGTAGTACTGGACCTCCACCTCGTGGGTCAGCTGGAGCCACTTCTGCAGGGCCTCGGGGGCCGCCCAGCTGCAGTGGGACTCCAGCTCCTTCTCGGCGTTCTTCAGCGCCATCCGCACCTGCGAGAGACCGGACGGTGATGCAGCAGCCGTGGGGACATCCTAAACGCCGGCTGCCAACCCGGAGCACTTAAGGCACCAGAACACGGGAAGGAAAAAGATTCCACAGAGTTTCATCCTACTCCTGACAGAAGCAGAGGTCACAGAAGGTGTGGTGGTGGCACCACAGGATGGTTTGGGAGGTGACTCCATAGAATAATGGAATGGTTCGGGTCGGAAGGGACCTCAAAGCCCCTCCAGTCCCACCCTCTGTCATGGGCAGGGACACCTCCCACTGGATCAGGTTGCCCCAAGCCCCATCCAACCTGGTCTTGAACCCTCCAGGGATGGGGCAACCTGGGCCAGGGCCTCCCCACCCTCACAGGGAAGAATTCCTTCCTGAGATGCCACCTAAATCTCTGTCCTGGTTCACCTCTTCTCATCGACTTCTCTGCCTCACAGCAGCTCAAACAGCCCTGAACCCTCCAGGGCTGCCCCGGTTCACTTCTTCCCATTGGTTCCTCTACCTCAAACAGGTCTGAACCCTCCAGAACTTTCCTGATTCACCTCTTCCCACGAGTTCCTCTGCCTCAAACAGGTGTGAACCCTTCAGAGCTGCCCTGGTTGATCTCTTCCCATTGGCTCAAACAGCCCTGACCCCTCCAGAGCTCAACCATGACACACAAGGCAGTTCATGCATTATTCAGCACTAGGTGAGGATGTTCAAGGTGGTTTTTTCATCCTCAGAAAGCTCTGCAGGGTTCCCTGCCTGCCCTGCAGACCCCACAGCTTCTGCTCCCGAGGTGGAGGAGGTGCTGCTCTCCTCGGCTGCTGTGGAGCACAGGCAGCTCATCAGGAGGAGCTCAGAGCTCGTCAGGAGGAGATTGCCAAGGGGAGCTCAACAGGAGGAGCTCATCAGGAGGAGCTCAACAGGAGGAGCTCATCAGGAGGAGCTCAACAGGAGGAGCTCAACAGGAGGAGCACATCAGGAGGAGCTCAACAGGAGGAGCACATCAGGAGGAGCTCAACAGGAGGAGCACATCAGGAGGAGCACATCAGGAGGAGCTCAACAGGAGGAGCTCAGAGCTCATCAGGAGGAGCTCAACAGGAGGAGCTCAGAGCTCATCAGGAGGAGCTGGCCAAGGGGAGCTGGTCAGGAGGAGCTCATCAGGCGGCTGCGTTGGCGCTGGATCAGGTGAGGAAAATATTTAGACAGAAAACATGTGCTGCTCAGTCAGGAGGAGAAAGAACACGTCTGGAGCCGACAGCTTCTGCACCGCTCTGTAGGCTCAGCTCCCCTGCCAGCTCCGCTCTCCTCCCAAGGAAACACACGGGAGGTGGAAGTGGTGACAGTGCTAGAACAAAGTGACTGATAATCATAGAACCACGGAGTGGTTTGGGTAGAAAGGGACCTCAAAGCCCATCCACTTCCACCCCCCTGCCATGGGCATCCCACTGGATCAGGGGCTCCAAGCCCCATCCAGCCTTCGACACTTCCAGGGACAGGGCGGCCACCACTTCTCGGGGCAACCTGGGCCAGGGCCTCCCCACTTTCAAGGCAAAATCTCTCTCCCCTAAGATTTCACCTCAATCGCCCCTCTTGCAGCTCAAAACCGTCCCCCTCGTCCCATCCCTGCACTCCTTGATCCAGAGCCCCTCCCCAGCTTTCCTGGAGCCCCTTTCAGCACTGGAAGCTGCTCTGAGGTCTCCTCAGAGCCTCCTCTTCCAGGATGAATGATCCCAATTCTCCCAGACTGGCCTCGGATAGGAGTGCACCAGCCCTCACATCATCACTGTAACCTCCTCTGGATCCCATCCAACAGCTCCATGTCCGTCGTGTGCTGAGGACTCCAGAACTGGCCGCAGGGCTCCAGCTGAGGTCTCACCTGTGTGGAGCAGAGGGGAGGAATCCCCTCCAATCTCATGCTGGTCCCACGGCTTTGGATGGAGCCCAGGACACAGGTGGTTTCTGGGCTGCAAATGCAGAAAGGTTTTAAAGGTGTTCTCCATGATCTCAAAACTCTCTTCCCACCTAAGCGATTCCATGGTTTTGTCCTACTGTCTCACCCTGTTCCTCAGGGCCCAGCACGGAGGCTGAGGGAGCTCCCAGACCTTTCCCAACGCAAAGTCCTTACACTAACGCTCATCCCCACCCTCGCTGGTGCCTCCGAGTTTCCCACAGAGCTGCCAGGGGACTGAAGATAACATCGTTTGAAAGGGTTGCTCAACCTTGGATTGTGGCCCTCAACGTGTTATTTAACACGGTCACGTCTCACCGAGTCTAGTGCAGGCGTAAACCCACAAGCCAAAAGCAACGGGTTAGGATCACGGAATCGCTGGATTGGAAAAGACCTTTGAGATCTTGCAGCCACACTGTATCCAAACACCAGTGAACCAATCCCAGAGCACCGTGTCTGCTCGGCTTTTGAACCCCTCCAGGGATGGGACTCCAGCACCACCCTGGGCACCCTCTTCAACACTCTTGCCATGCAGATATTTTTCCCAATATCCAATCTAAATCTTCCCTGGTGCAACTTGAAGCCATTTCTTCTTGCTCCATCCCTTGTTCCTTGCAAGAAGAGACCAGCACCTCCCTCTCCACAACCTCCTTTCTAGGACCTGCACAGAGCGATGAGGTCTCCCCTCAGCCTCCTCTTCTCCAGGCTAAAGGCATCCAGGGCCCTCAGCTGCGCTTCAGACCCTTCCCAACTCCGTTCCCTTCTCCGGACACGCTCCAGCCCCTCGATGTCTTTCTTGGAGTAAGGGACCAAAATTGAACCAAGGATTTGATGTGCAGACTCCCCAGTGCCAAGTGCAGGGAGACGATCCCTGCTCTGCTCCTGCTGGTCACCCTGTGGCTGATCCAAGCCAGGAGGCCATTGACCTTCTTGGCCACCTGGGTCCCTGCTGGCTTGTGTTCAGCTGCTACAGACCAACAACCCCAGGTTCTGCTCTGCCAAGCAGCTTTCTAGCCCCTCTTCCCCGAGCCTGGAGTGCAGATGGGGTTGTGGTGAGCCAACTGCGAGACCCAGTACTTGGCCTGGTTGAATATCACATCACAGACCTCGGCCCTTGGATCCAGCCTGGCCGGGTCCCTCTGCTGAGCCTTGTTGAGCAGAAATCACCCCAAGAGTCACCAATCCAGACCCGCAGCCCCAGGAAGGGCTGGATTTCGCCCTTGGACCCTGGCAGCACCAGGCACACCTCCCACCCCAAGCAGAACTCCAACCACCATCCACACGTGGCTGGGATTTAGGACCAGGGAGAACAAGCAGGAGACCTGTCACCAGGTGCTTCGGGTGGAGGAGTGCTCAGAACATCTACAGCAACATGGTTCTTAGGGAAAAGTGGAAAACAGGAAGTGGAGCAGGAAAACATCCAAGGACAAGTGCTTGAGATGAGGTGTCACAACACACAGACCCTCTTGGTTGTCCCAAGTGACCAACACAAACAGGGGTCACTGTGTGTCTACACACTCCTTGAAGGTTTGAGACCCATTTCATCCACAACAAGGAACAATTTGTGAAGCGAGGAATGTCCTCTGGGCTCAGGGAGGACAACCTGGCAAGGAAAGAGGGTTGGTGTGGAAATCCCAGTACAGGAGAACCATCCCAGAAACACGCTGCTGCCCCATCTCGGATCCCGGACTCCAGTAGGAGCTTCCCAACCCTCCCGCAACATCTTAAAGAAGCTGAGAAGAAAGCCCTGTTTGAACAGTCTCCACGGCCCAAGAAGATCTTGACACGGGATGAGTTTTGGGGTCAGTGGGAGTGACTGGTTAATGTTATCCGTGGTCTCTAACTCTCCAGGACAGTGATGGGGTTACAGCCACACCGTGTGGGTCAGGAGGTACAACCAATACTCACCCTGGCGCCACAGCCCTCCCGAAGGCCTCTGAGGAACAACAGAGCAGTTACGTCACCCCTGGGTGTCTCACACAACGCAAAGTGAAGGTGAGGACGGGAGAGGGCAAGACCCTGCCTGCTCTGAGAGACGGGCACGTGTCAGCACAAGGGCTCCAGGCTCCAAAGGGGAAGGAGGGAAACCCTGTGCCACCCTGCCAAGGACAGGGACACCTCCCACTGGATCAGGGGCTCCAAGCCCCATCCAGCCTGGTCTTGAACCCCTCCAGGGACGCGGCAGCCATGGCTTCTCTGGGCAACCTGGGCCAGGGCCTCCCCACCCTCACAAAACATTTCTTCCTAAGATCTCAATCTCTCCCCTTTCAGCTCAAAATCATTCCCCTTGTCCTATTGCTGCACTTCCTGATCAAGACCCCCTCCAGAGTTTCCCTGGAGCCCCTTTCCCTACTGGAAGCTGCTCCAAGGTCTCCCTGAAGCCTTCTCCAGGCTGAACAACCCCAACTCTCCAGCCTGTTCTTGTACAGGAGGTGCTGCAGCCCTCGCATCATCTCTGTCGCCTCCTTCAGACCTCATCCAACAGTTCCATGTCCTCCCCGGGCTGAGGACTCCAGCGCTGGACACAGGAACCAGGTTTGGTCTCCCCAGAGCAGAGCGGACGGGCAGAATCCCCTCCCTGGCCCTGCTGGTCAAACGGCTTAGGATGCAGCCCAGGTCACAGCTGGTTTCTCGCTTCAAATGCACATTGGTGACACGCATTGCGGTTCTCCTCTCCCAGAACCCCAAGTCCTTCTCCTCGAGGCTGCTCCCAATCGTCCCCCATCCACTGAAACCTCGATTGCGCCAACCCAGCCGTAGGATCTTGCCCTTGTGCATCCTTCAGGATCAAAAGTGTTTCATTTTGCCAGCACCAGTGCCATATACAAGAGCCTGTTTAAGCTGACATTACAATATGTGACTTGGGAACGTATTTTCCTGAATATCTAAACCTAAAACCCATGGTTTTGGGAACGGCCAGGGAACGAAAAGCTCGCTGCACAGATTGAATCTAGCGCTGAATGTCCTGGGACGTTCCTGTGCTACTCTGATCCACAAGAAAACAAGGAAGCGCAACCAAACTCATCACAGATCCCTCCTAAAACCGTGATAAGGAAAAGAAGAAGGAGCTTACGTCTTGGAGAGGGAGTTAGGAGCCAGTTAGGTGGCAACTACAGGTGAACACCTCTCCTCTATAGCAAGAGCTGGGATGATGAATGGTGGCATCACCTCACCCTCGAGACAGCGCCCGTGCGGGCCTGGCCACCCAACAGCCTAGTCGCACGTGGGGCAGTGGAAAAGAGGATTGGACCAGGAAGAGGGGAGCAGAAAAGCAATGGTGGGAGAGTGTCCTAGGCCGAATGGCACTGGATGTCTCAGAGGATGAAGGAGAGTGAGGAGCCACTTCCACTTGGCCACAGCCTTACCTGCTCCAGCTCCTGCTCGGCGTACTTCTGCCGGCTCAGCTCGTTCTCCGTGCCCTCCCGCAGCTCTCGGAGCCGATGCGCCTCCTGTTTGGCGATGCTGATCTCATCCTGCAGCTTCTTCTCCAGGTGCACCTTCTCCACCTCTACGGAGCGATGCTCCTCTTGAGCCTTCTGCAGTCTGCAATACAGAGACCAGAAGCACAGAATCACAGAATCCCTAGGTCAGAAAAAAAACTTTGAGATCATCAAGTCTAACAGTAACTGTCCACTACTAAACCACCCCTGAAGGCCTCCTCTACCCAGATTTTAAACCTCTCCAGGGGTGGTGACTCCACCACCTCCCTGGGCAGCGTCTGCCAGGGCCTGAGAACCCTTTCAATGAAGAATTTTCTTGTGAGGTTTCCCCTCAGCCTCCACTTCTCTAGCCTCACAGCTCAAGACGCCACAGGGCAAGGGCTGGCAATGATCTGGACCAACTCTGCTCTTATTTACTCTGTGTTCATGTCAAGAGAGATCTGCGTTGGGAAAGTCAAGGAGAAGGCTCTCCATGCCCAAGAACAAACTGAATTGAACGAGGTGGTTTAGGCTGGAGGAGACGGAGGGCAGACCTCATCACTCTCTATAACTGCCTGAAAGGAGGTGGTGGGATATGGGGGTTGGTGACAGAACAAGGGGAAAAAGTGCTCCAGGGGAGATTTAGGTTGGATATTGGGGGAATTTCTTTACTGAAGAGATTCTCAGGCACCGACAGAGGTTGCCCAGGGAAGTGGTGGGGTCAACATTCCTGGAGGGGTTTAAAAGAGGAGTAGGTGTCCACAAGAAGGATGTTGAGGCTCTGGAGCGAGTCCAGAGAAGAGCGACGAGGCTGGTGAAGGGGCTGGAGAACAGACCCTATGAGGAGCGTCTGAGAGAGCTGGGGGTGTTTATCCTGGAGAAGAGGAGGCTGAGAGGAGACCTCATTACTCTCTACAAGTACCTGAGAGGAGGTTGTGGAGAGGAGGGAGCTGGGCTCTTCTCCCAAGGGACAGGACGAGAGGGAATGGCCTCAAGCTCCACCAGGGGAGATTTAGGCTGGAGATTAGGAGGAAGTTTTTCACGCAGAGGGTCATTGGGCATTGGAATAGGCTGCCCAGGGAGGGGGTTGATTCCCCTTCCCTGGAGGTGTTTAAGGGACGGGTGGATGAGGTCTGGAGGGACTTGGTTTAGTGTTTGATAGGAATGGTTGGACTAGAAGATCCGATGGGTCCCTTCCAACCTGGTTGTTCTATGATTCTATGATTCTTTGGTCTGGTAGTAGGTTTAGCAGGGCTGGATCGATGGTTGTACAGAAGAGATGAAGTGACTTCAGTCACTCCTCACACTCCTCTAAACCCTTCACCAACCTCACGGCCTCCTCTTGATGCTCTCCAGTGCTTAGTGCTGGCCCAGAGAAGCTGCCCCATCCCTGGAGGGGTTCAAGGCCAGGCTGGATGGGGCTTGGAGCCCCTGATCCAGTGCACGGTGTCCCTGCCCATGGCAGGGGTGGAATGGGATGGGCTTTGAGGTCTGTTCCAACCCAAACCATCTCATCATTCTCTGTTGCTTTAGTACAACGAAGGACGGGAAGATCTGCCTGAGCAGGTAGGACCACCCAGATGGGATGTCTCCATACTCCCCTTGCAAAAAAGCCTTTGGATTTAGACATGTCCTAACATCGCCCAAGGAACAAGGGATGGGATGAGAGGAAACTGCCAACCCCACCAAGAAGTCCTGACTCCAAGTGCCACAGACACACAGTTTCTGATTCCTGCCAGGGATGGGGACTCCACCACTGCCCTGGGCAGCCTCTGCCAAGGCTTCACTGCTCTTTCCATGAAGAAATTTTACCCAATATCCAATCCAAACCCCACTAGTGTAACTTGAGGCCATTTCCTCTCATTTCATCCCTTGTTTCTTGGCAGAAGAGACCGGCACCCACCTCACTCCAATCTCCTTTCCAGGAGCTGCACAGACAGATGAGGTCTCCCTTCAACCTTCTCTTCTCCAGATTAAACACCTCCAGCTCACTCAGCTGCTCCTACAGCCCCTGCGCTTCAGACCCTTCCCCAGCTCCGTTCCCTTCTCTGGACACACTCCAGACCCTCATTGTCTTCCTTGGAGTGAGGGGCCAAGAACTGAACCCAGGATTCAAGGTTCAGCCCCTCCAGTGCCAGGTGCAGGGGGATGATCCCTGCCCTGCTCCTGCTGGCTGCCCCATGGCTGATCCAGGCCAGGATGCTGGTGGCCTTCTGGGCCACCTGGGCCTCAGCTGGCTCGTGTTCAGCCGCTGTTGACCAACGCTCCCAGATCCTTCTCCGCTGGGCAGCTTTCTAGCTGCTCTTCCCCAGACCTGGAACACCTCTGTGGTTCTAGAGGCCCAGGTGCTGGACCTCATCCTCATGGTCGCCCCAGGCAGCTCTCGCTCATCCTGGACAAGCTGGAGACAAAAGGAAAGGGAAAAGCTGATCCTCAGTCACTACAAACACTAGTCCCTGTAGGACTTGCGGAGATGTTCAACATCTCAGTGCTGTGACCATCGTCTCTGGTGCTGTCCATCATCTCTGCGATGGGTGACGATGCCAGCAACCAAGGGAAGAGCGAAGCCACTCCCTGTCCCAGCCAAGGACTCCTCTTCCTCAGCCCCTCCTCACACGTAGATGGCCATAAAACATGATGTGACAGGCCAGTCTCCCATCAGCTGTGATGTTGGCTTTCTCCTTGGAAAAGGCTCGTTTCCAATTTGCAGTTCTGCTGAGAAGCTCGAGTGTTTTTCTTCCCAACTTGAAGATAATCTTGCCAGGACATTCCAAGCTCTCTGATAAACCCACGCTCTCTGACCTGGGCTTCAGTGCTAAAGCTCTTCCAAACTAGGGCCCCAATAGTCCCAAACCACCAAAACATCTCTGTTTAAAGGAGAAATTCCCCTCTAGTGATGCAGAGAGGGGAGGAATTTAATCCTTAAGATGCTCCTTAAGACATCTCTCAAGGTTCTCCAACATTGTAATTTCCCTGACTGCCATTTTTTCCCTGAAGCAGAGACCTGATTTTCTTACGTTGGTTATGGATAAAACCACAGGTTTCACGTGCACTGAGGTCCACAAGGTGACAAAGTGTTTAGAGCTGCATTCGTAACGAGGGCGAGAAACCGAGATCCATCTGGGGGCTTCACAGTTCAGGACGTGTTCAAAACAACTGGAAGATATCTTCACGCAATCTTCAGTTGTCAGTATGATGCAAAAACACAAGAACTTTTTAGAAGGATGGAATCGTTGAGGATGGAAAAGACCTGTGAGATCATCAAGTCTAACCATAAACACACATCACCAACTCCAGCACCAAACCCTATTCCTCAGCACCACATCCACACAGGTTTTCAATCCCTCCTGGGACGGGGACTCCACCACTGCACTGAGCAGCCCTGAAAGGGCTGGACAATCCTTTCTGTGAAGAAAACAAAACATTCCAGAAAGGAAACCAAGCTGCATGGGAGAATGGACGACTGCGCTAGGCTACACACCAGCGAGCACTGAGCGCTCCTCGCAGCAGGAGATGCCGGAGTCGGAAACCATGACTTTGCTCAAGTGGCTTCACTACTGTCTTTCAGGACAGTACGAAGGCGCATGGGGTTCTGCTACCCAGGTTTTCACGTGGCCGACTGCAGGGATCAGCATCATCAGCCATGGGGTGGCCAGCAGGAGCAGGGAAGCGATCATCCCCCTGCACTCGCTGCTGAGGAACCCACACCTCGAATCCTGGGTTCAGTACTGGGTCCCTCGCGCCAAGAGAGACCTAGAGGGGCTGGAGAGCATCCAGAGAAGGGAACAGGGCTGGGAAATGGTCTGGAGCCCCAGAGCTGCGGGAGCAGCTGAGGGCCACAGGTGGGTTTATCCTGGAGAAGAGGAGGCTGAGGGGAGACCTCATTGCTCCCCGCAGCTCCCAGAAAGGAAGACGGAGCCAGGCAGGGGTTGGGCTCTGCTCCCAAGGACCAAAGAATCATAGAATCATAGAACAAGCAGGTTGGAAGGGACCCATCGGATCTTCTAGTCCAACCATTCCTATCAAACACTAAACCAAGTCCCTCAGCACCTCATCCACCTGTGCCTTAAACACCTCCAGGGAAGGGGACTCAACCACCTCCCTGGGCAGCCTATTCCAATGCCCAATGACCCTTTCTGGGAAAAACCTCCTCCTAATCTCCAGCCTAAATCTCCCCTGGTGGAGCTTGAGGCCATTCCCTCTTGTCCTGTCCCCTGTCCCTTGGCAGAAGAGCCCAGCTCCCTCCTCTCCACAACCTTCTCTCAGGTACTTGTAGAGAGTAATGAGGTCTCCTCTCAGCCTCCTCTTCTCCAGGATAAACCCCCCTAGCTCTCTCAGCCGCTCCTCATAGGGCCTGTTCTCCAGCCCCTTCACCAGCTTCGTTGCTCTTCTCTGGACTCGCTCCAGAGCCTCAACATCCTTCTTGTGCTGAGGGGCCCACAACTGAACACAGGATTCAAGGAGCAGTCTCACCAGTGCTGAGTCCAGAGGGAGAATCACCTCCCTGGCCCTGCTGGTCACACCATTTCTGATCCAAGCCAGGATGCCATTGGCCTTCTTGGCCCCCTGGGCACACTGCTGACTCATGGTCAGTCGGCTGTCGACCAACCCCCCCAGGTCCCTCTCCTCCTGGCAGTTTTCCAGCCAGGCTTCTCCCAGTCTGTAGCTCTGCATAGGGTTGTTGTGCCCCAAGTGCAGGACCCGGCATTTGGCCGTGTTAAACCTCATGCCATTGGACTCTGTCCAGTGCTCCAGCCTGTTTAGGTCCCTTTGCAGAGCCTCCCGACCCTCCAGCAGATCCACACTTCCACACAGCTTTGTGTCATCTGCAAACTTGCATGTTTGCTTGGCATGAGGCACATGCTCCCTGTTCGTGGTGGTTATGTGGTCGTTCCTTATAATTAGGATCACTGAGGTTCTAAAGGCCCTTTCACTTCATCCAGTCCAACCATCAGCCCCACCATCCCATCCCATAGGCTGCTCCTTGAATACTGTGTCCAGTTCTGGGCCCCTCAGCACAAGAAGGATGTTGAGGCTCTGGAGCAAGTCCAGAGAAGAGCAACAAGGCTGGGGAAGGGGCTGGAGAACAGGCCCTATGAGGAGTGGCTGAGAGAGCTGGGGGGGTTTATCCTGGAGAAGAGGAGGCTGAGAGGAGACCTCATTGCTCTCTACAAGTACCTGAAAGGAGGTTGTAGAGAGGAGGGAGCTGGGCTCTTCTCCCAAGTGACAGGGGACAGGACGAGAGGGAATGGCCTAAAGCTCCGCCAGGGTAGGTTTAGGCTGGAGATTAGGAGGAGGTTTTCCACACAGAGGGTCATTGGGCATTGGAATAGGCTGCCCAGGGAGGTGGTTGATTCCCCTTCCCTGGAGGTGTTTAAGGGACGGGTGGATGAGGTCTTGAGGGACTTGGTTTAGTGTTTGATAGGAATGGTTGGGCTAGAAGATCCGATGGGTCCCTTCCAACCTGGCTGTTCTGTGATTCTGTGATTCTGTGTTGCATGGAGCCTGGAAAGGCTGCTCGAACAACCAGGATGAGCTGGAGGGTTTGCTACGATTGCTCAAGAATTTGCTGCCTCTGGAACTCAGCACCAGGTGGCTCCCCCACAGAAGAACAACAGCAAAAAAAATAAAAGCTTCCCTGAAACCTACATGAGGAATAAACCTTGCAGGAAAGACCAACAGATGGGTGCTCTGAGTGGGTGGACGCATAAAACCTACCGTTCTTGGAGGTCGTGGAGCGACTGTTCAGCCCTGTGTAGCCCCTCGAGGTCTTTCATCATCTTCTTCATGTGCTCCTTGGAGTAGCGATTCTGGATGTAGGCGAACCAGCAGCCCCCGACGCCGATGACGATGGACACCACCAGCATGAAGTCCTTCAGGTGGTTGTGACGAGTTACTGGAAGAGAACCAGAGATATAATTGAACTCAAACGAATGTGACCATTAACTCAACACTTCACCCGCACTGCAGTTGGACATGAGAATGTAAAATGATGTTAGAAGGAACTGTGGTCCAGGTTTCACAAAAATAGATGAGCTACATTGAAATTTAAAGATACTAATTTAAAGATATTATAAATAAAAAGAAGCTGGACAGCGTTTGCTCAATTAGAGGTATTGAAGGCCAAGTCTTGGAGCGACTTGATTCAGTGGGAAGTGTCGCTGCCCCACAGCAGGAGGGTGGAACTGGATGGACTTTGAGGCTCTTTCCAACCCACCCCACCCCATGATTCCATGATCTAACACTTCACCGAAAAGCGCAATCATTCCTGGAGAACATTCACTCGCACACTGAATGCGAAAGAAATAAACACGAGTGACACGGACCTCGCTCTCCGTTCCGGACGGATTATCACAACATCCTCTTCCTACAAAGCAGCTCCTGGCACGTCTCCACAGACAGGTAGTGTGAATCTTTTTTATTGCACGTTGTGAGAAGACCTTAAGGTTAACATCTTCAGAGGGTGGGTTTCCCACTCACAGCAATTACAGCTTCCCTCTCCTTTCCTCGTTCCTCTGCTGCCTCCCTCACCAGTCCCACAGCATCATGCCCCACACCAAGGCCACTGAAATCCCTGCCAGCCCAATCTGGCTCTCAATCCCAACACCAACCGCTTTCCACTTCACCACATCAGCATGAGACAAACATCCTGTCTCTTCGGCAGAAGAGGAAACCATAGGGAAGTTTCAGGGAGGTGCCTGAGCCACCATCCCTGGAGATATTCAACAGTCGGGCAGATGACGTTCGGTTGTCAACAAGTATGGTTGAAATTGGATGATCTCAAAGTTCTCCAACCAAGGAGAACTATGAAAACTATGAAAACTCGGCTCGGATGAGAATGCAGATTTTTCGCTTCCTACAATGTCAATTGTATGAGGTCGAACCATGTCAAGCAATGGCTCCTGCATATCAGCCACAACAACCCCATCAACGCTCCAGGCCTGGAGAAGAGCAGCTGGAAAGCTGCCCAGCAGAGAAGGACCTGGGAGCGTTGGTCGACAGTGGCTGAACATGAGCCAGTAGAGGCCCAGGTGGCCAAGAAGACCAACAGCATCCAGGCTTGGATCAGAAACAGCATGGCCAGCAGGAGCAGGCAAGGGATCGTTCCCCCACACTCGGCACTGGGGAGGCCGCACCTTGAGTCCTGGGTTCATTTCTCGGCCCCTCACTCCAAGAAAGATCTTGAGGAGCAGATCCAGATAAGGGAATGGAGCTGGAGAAGGGTCTGAAGCACAGGGACTACAGGAGCAGCTGAGGGACCTGGGCTTGTGTAGCCTGGAGAAGGCTTGAGGGGAGACCTCATCACTGTCTAAACTGCCTGAAAGGAGGTTGTGGTGAGGTGGGTGCTGGTCTGGAAACTGGGAGGGAGTCCTTGATGAAAAGAGCGAAGAACCCCTGGCAGAGGCACCACAGGGCAGTGTTGGGGTCCCCGTCCCTCAAGGGGTTCCAGTACCGTGTCGCCAAGGCACCTGGGGATGGGCTCCAATGATTCCATGTTCTTGTAAGATAAAGATTGACTCCAAGAGTTAAAGTCTTCATTGCTAGGTAGGAATGTGTGAGTAACAAAGGGTGAATTCACCCATGAATTCACGGCTTTTCTCCACAGCGTCTCCAAAGGGAAGCAAAGGGCTCTCCAGACTGAGGGAGAAACTTGGCTGCTTTTAGCCTGGACACTGCCTCTTCCCACCAAGGGCCACCAGCACCAGGGCTCCCACTCCTACTCTACACCTTGGTCATTCCCTCAAAGTGATTCCAAACACAGCAAATAAAACTCCAGTTGATCTGAAACTTATTGCACCAACTCTTTGCATCCCTTCCTGTCCTGTGAAAGCTCTTGAGCTATTTCAGGTTCAGCCCACAGCACCAAGGGTGGCAGCTATGACTCTATAATCTTCCTGCCCTCGATCTTCTCAGTGGTTTTTTTCTCTAGTTGTACCAGAACTTGGTGTGTTTCAGCTCTGGACCCCCCGTACCCTGTGAGGGTGCAACGGCGCCAGGGCAGAGCCCAAGCTCTGTTTGTGTGCATCCAGTTTATAGCAGCTTAAATCATCCCCTCACCCGCCCCGGGGCTGGCACAGCCCGTTCTCCCTGCTCCGCTCGGGTGCTCCTGCTTCACCCCTTCGTTCCCAGCACCCAGACGCGCTCACACGGGAAAAGCTGCGGGAAAACGCAACATAAACCAGGGGGAAAAAAAATAGGAAAACCCAAGACATTAGGAAGAATTTTTTCACCATGACAGTGGTGAGACACTGGAACAGGTTGCCAAGAGGTGTGGCTGCCCCATCCCTGGAGGTGTTCAAAGCCAGGTTGGATGGGGCCTCGGGTACCCTGAGCTAGTGGGATGTCCCTGTCTGCGTCAGGGGGCTTGGAACTAGACGATCTTTAAGGTCCCTTCCAACCCTAACTCTTCTATGATTCTATGAAAAGCAACTGCTGTGCCTTTTTTCTTTTTCTTTTTGCAGAAAAGAGGGAAGAACAGCGAGGATTTTTGGCAAAGACAGCGGCTGGAACACGTTGACTGCAAGACTGTTCATGTCTCACCAGGTCTGCAGCCTCAGATTTGGGAGTTAAAGAATCATGAGATGCCTTGGGCTGGAAAGGACCTTAAAGCCCATTCAGTTCCTGCCATGGGGTGATGGAATTGGAAAAAGCAAGCAAAAAACCCTGCAAAATAGCAAAATATAATTACAGACTGGGAGAAGAACTGATTGGAGCAGGCCTGAGGAGAAAGACTTGAGGCACTGGGGGAGAAGCTCAATGTGAGCCGGCAACATGCGCTCACAGCCAAGAAACCACCCGTGTCCTGGGCTGCATCCAAAGCCATGGGAGCAGCAGGGCCAGGGAGGGGATTCTGCCCCTCTGCTCCGCTCTGGGGGATCCCAGCTGGAGCCTGTGCCCAGTTCTGGAGTCCTCAGCACTTCAAAGGTCATAGAGCTGTTGGAGTGAGTGCAGAGGCCACAGAGATGACGTGAGGGCGATACGAGGACAGGCTGGGAGAGCTGGGCTTGTGCAGCCTGAAGAAGAGAAGGCTATGGGGAGACCTTAGAGCAGCTTCCAGCAGGGAAAGGGGCTCCAGGAAGGCTGAGGAGGGGCTTAGGATCAGGGATTGCAGGGAGGGGATGAGGGGAACGGTTTTGAGCTGGAAGAGGGGAGATTGATACGAGATCTTAGGATGAAATGTTCTCCTGTGAGGGTGGGGAGGCCCTGACCCAGGCTGCCTAGAGAAGTCATGGCTGCCCCATCCCTGGAGGGGTTCAAGGCCACGCTGGATGGGGCTCGTAGTCCCCTGATCCAGTGGGAGGTGTCCCTGCCCATGAAACGGGAGTTCCTTCCCATGCAATCCATTCCATGGTTCTTTGAAAAAGGAGCAGAGCATAAGGGAGCTCAGATCGCCTACGGGTGATGGATTCTGCCTTAAACACCTGTCTCATCTGCATGATGCCAGGCAGAAGCAGGTCCTGTTGGAGCAAGGTTTCTGTTCGCCTCCCAAAAAGCATCACGAGGAAGACATGAGTGAGAAGGAGAGAGACAGAGGTGCCTTCGGCAGATGGTGGAGTGAGCCAGGTGGAACAAACGCTGAGGGAGCTCCCTGAGATAAAGATCTGAGGGCTTCGAGACCGCGCCAGCAGACGCCTGTAACTGCCATCAAAGGAACCCGGTACCTCATTCCCATCCATCCTGAACGGCTTCCCACCCAGCCCACATTGCCATTCCCCTCATCCGGAGCCACATAGTCTGTGGGCCGAGCCCTCGACTCTTCTGGTTTGAGCTGAAGCAGAACCGATTCTCATACTTCGTACAAAACTGAGGGATCATGAGGCTCAAGTGCTCTTCTTCAATGGTTGATGTCTAGTAAGGACCTTGTCTGTCCCTCTGCCCCAGATCCCAATCCGTGCCCATCCTTCTGCCTTGGATCCCAATCCGTGCCCATCCTTCTACCCCTGATCATGATCAGTGTCCAAGTTTCTGCCCCAGATTCCGATCCGTGCCCATTCTAATGCCCCAGATCCTGATCCGTGCCCATCCTTCAGCCCCAGATCCCAATCTGCATCTGTCCTTTCTTCCCCCAATCCCTATCTGTGTCCAACTTTCTCTCCCTGATCTTGACTTGTTTCCTTCATGCTGCCCCTGATGCCAATCTGCTTTCATCCTTCTGCCCCTGATCTGGCACCAACAGCCCCAGGCCCCGCGGCAGCTTCCCTCGGCACCAATGGAGCTCCAGACTCCGTGGCAGCTTCCCTCACCACTGACGGAGCCTCAAGACCCTGGGGCAGCTTCCCTCAGCAATGATGGAGCCCTGGGCACCACAGCAGCTTCTCTGGGCACCGACGGAGCCCTGGGCACCACGGCAGCTTCTCTGGGCACCGACAGAGCCCTGGGCACCACAGCAGCTTCTCTGGGCACCGACAGAGCCCTGGGCACCACAGCAGCTTCTCTGGGCACCGACAGAGCCCTGGGCACCACAGCAGCTTCTCTGGGCACCGACAGAGCCCTGGGTGCTGCAGAAGCTTCCCACGGCACTGACAGAGCCTTGGGCATCACGGCAGCTTCTCTGGGCACCGACAGAGCCCTGGGCACCACGGCAGCTTCTCTGGGCACCGACAGAGCCCTGGGCACCACGGCAGCTTCTCTGGGCACCGACAGAGCCCTGGGCACCACAGCAGCTTCTCTGGGCACCGACAGAGCCCTGGGTGCTGCAGAAGCTTCCCACGGCACTGACAGAGCCTTGGGCACCACGGCAGCTTCTCTGGGCACCGACAGAGCCCTGGGCACCACAGCAGCTTCTCTGGGCACCGACGGAGCCCTGGGCACCACGGCAGGTTCCCTTGGCGCTGACGAAGCCCCATGGCAGCTTCCCACAGCACACGCTGCTCTCCCTCAAACAGGTCCTGGCCCCTCTCCAGGTGCTCCACATTACAACAGGAAGGATGGGAACGTTTTACCCTACAGACACAGGAGATCCCAGTAGGAAGAGTGCACCCGCACCCCTGCCACAGAATCACAGAATCACAGAACCAGGTTGGAAGGGACCCATCGGATCTTCTAGTCCAACCATTCCTATCTAACACTAAACCAAGTCCCTCAAGACCTCATCCACCCGTCCCTTAAACACCTCCAGGGAAGGGGAATCAACCACCTACCTGGGCAGCCTGTTCCAATGCCCAATGACCCTCTGTGTGAAAAACCTCCTCCTAATCTCCAGCCTAAACCTACCCTGGCAGAGCTTGAGGCCATTCCCTCTCGTCCTGTTCCCTGTCACTTGGGAGAAGAGCCCAGCTCCCTCCTCTCCACAACCTCCTCTCAGGTAGTTGTAGAGAGCAATGAGGTCTCCTCTCAGCCTCCTCTTCTCCAGGATAAACACCCCCAGCTCTCTCAGCCACTCCTCATAGGGCCTGTTCTCCAGCCCCTTCACCAGCCTCGTTGCTCTTCTCTGGACTCTCTCCTGAGCCTCAACATCCTTCTTGTGCTGAGGGGCCCGTCTGAGGTGGAACTGCAAAGCCCAGCAGGCAGGATGCCTCCCGGATAAATTCTGGACAAGTGCAGCCCACTCCTGTTCTCAGGGAATGATTTCCAGTGCACAGCTTGGTGCATGCGGATCCATCCAGGCAGACCCTGCCCCTCCTGAGGAGCTGCCGAAGGACTCGGTGCTCTGGTACTTACAGAGCGGAGGCCCAAACAGCACCGTGTCCAGCGCCTTCAGCTGCAGCTTCTGCCGGTGGCTGCGATCTGTCATCTTCATAACGCTGCCCATCAAGGTGACGTTGTTCACAGCCAGCCTGCCAAAACCAAGCATTAAAATGAGAACAGACGTGGTCACCTCCCTCTGGATTAATTATGGACCGAAAATCAGTCACATGGAGCGAGCCGGGCGAGAAAGGCAACAAGCAGGACCCAAACACTCCCTTCTCGGGCGACCAGGACAGAAGAAACCTCTCAAGTGTTGTCATCTCCAAGAGCTCCAAGGAAAAGCAGAGCAGCAGTGGCTTTGGCTTTACTTGAAGAGGGAAGGGAAAATAAGGGGAGCCCGTTTGATCCATCCTGACAACCTCGGTGACTGATTATCTACCAAAACTGATCTTTTTGGTGTCCTACCAATCATTTATTTTCATTTTAATTAAACCTCTACTGAGAGGGCTGGAGCACCTTCCATATGAGGACAGCCTGGGAGAGATGGGGTTGTCCACCCTGGAGAAGAGAAGGCTGAGGGGAGCAGCTTCCAGTATGGAAAGAGGCCCCAGGAAAGCTCAGGAGTCTCTTGATCAGGAAGTGCAGGGGTGGGACGAGGGGAACACTTTTGAGCTGAAAGAGGGGAGCTTGAGATGAGATCTCAGGAAGAAACGTTTTGCCGTGAGGGTGGGGAGGCCCTGGCTCAGGTTGCGCAGAGCAGTGGTGGCTGCCCCATCCCCGGAGGGGTTCATGATCAGGTTTGATGGGGCTTGGAGCCCCTGATCCAGTGGGAAGTGTCCCTGTTCACGGCAGGGTTGGAACTGGATGGGCTTTGAGATCTCCCTGCAGCCTTCTCCTCTACAGGATGAACAATCCCAACTCCCCCAGCCTGTCCTCACACTGGAGGTTCTCCAGCCCTCACATCATCCCCGTGGCCTCCTCTGGACTCACTCCAACAGCTCCCATGCTGAGGACTCCAGAGATGGACTTGGGGCTCCAGGTGAGGTCTCCCCAGAGCAGAGCAGAGGGCAGAATCCCCTCCCTGGCCCTGTTGGTCCCACTCTTTGGATGCAGCCCAGGATACGGTTGGTTTCTGAGCTGTGAGCACATGTTGCTGGCTCATGTAGAGCTTCTCCTCCACCACCCAACCCAAGTGCTTTTTCTTCAGGGCTTCTCTCAATGACCAAAGGGTCTCGGAATAGTTCTACTTGATGATCCATACAGTGGGTCTTTTCCAACCTAGTGATTCTCTGTGACTTTAGCCAGGCTCAAGCCTCCAAACACAACCAAAGTGGGGCAGGAATTAGACCTGGCTCTACACACATCAAGAAACTGCACATGACATAAGAATCCACCTCAGATCTGCTTTTTTCCTCCCCTGTCCCAGAGGAACATGAGACAATGCCGCAAGCACTGACCTGGGCATGGCGTGTCCGCTCAGCTGAAGCTTCCGGAAGGTCTCCTCGTACTGCGGCAGCTCCACGTAGGTGATGAGCCACTGGACCACCTCATCCACCGTCCAGTTGTACACTGAGGAAAGGCCAGAGGAAGAAGGGAACTCAGTGTCCCCACCAAGCAGCTAAAATTATAAAGGCAGCAACATCAAAGCTACTTCAGCTCCTTCATCTTCATCAAAGGGAGAACATTTGTGGAGTTCAAACACATTCCTAGCAAGCACGGAGTGACCTGGGTCAGGGACATGGAATCCCATGGACTGTTAGACAAGAACAAAGTCCTCTTCACCAGGGAGTGCAGTCGTAGAACAAGGGGAATGGGTTTGAGCTGAAAGAGGGGAGATTGAGAAGAGATTTTAAGAAGAAATTCTTCACATTGAGGGTGGGGAGGCCCTGGCCCAGGTTGCCCAGGGAAGTGGCAGAGGCTCCATCCCTGGAGGGGTTTAAATTCCACACAGATGTGGTGCTCAGGACAGAGTTTAGTGGTGAAGTTGGCATTGTTGGGTTAAGGGTTGGACTCAGTGGTATGAAAGGTCTCAGACTCAGCGCAGACACAACGGGTCTTACACGATGAGCTCGAGCAGTGTGGGTGGGGGTTGGTGGGTTTCCAGCGGCAGCCACTGCCTGCAAAAGCTTCCTGGTGGTCGGTTTTACACCGTGATCCCAGTACATGGAAGGAAACCATGGAATGAGGCCACCAGATAAAGAAGCAGCCTCACCAGCGCTGGTGGAGGTGATGGTCTGCTAGGAACCTTCAGCAACATCACCAGAAGGGCCTGAGGGACAGGGTGAGGGGGACCAGTTTTGATCTGAAGAGATGTAGATGAGATCTCAGGGAGAAATTCTTTACTGTGAGGCTGGTGAGACCCTGGTCCAGGTTGCCCAGAGAAGTCTTGGGGAGGCAACACCCAGAGTGCTGGAAGATGAGAAGTGAAATCACATCATGATCTACCATCCAAATGATGTTGCCAGCTCCAAACTCCCAGCAACGGCCGCTCATCCTCACCACACGTGTGGAAAAACGACAGAGCAGACGAGATGAGAGCTCAGCACTGTGTAATGGAGAGAAGGACTTGAAAAGGTGGCGTCATCTCCAGGATGACTCACAAATGCTGGAGGGCAACGGAGAGACAGCAACCGCCCTCACTTAATGAATCATAGAACGGTTTGGGTTGGAAGGGGCCTAAAGCTCATTGGATCATTCCTCAAAGCTCATTCCACCTCCCACTGGATCAAGGAGCACCAAGCCCCATCCAACCTGGCCTTGAACACCTCCAGGGATGAGGCAGCCACCCCTGCTCTGGACAACCCTATAGAAACTCCCTACAGTGAATGGTCACTGGATCCCAAACCACGCGAACTTGGGGCTGTTTAGTCTGGAGAAGAGGAAGCTGGAAAGGAGAAAGGAGGTTGGAGCCGGGTGAGGTCTGGTGTCTTCTCCCAAGGAACAAAGGACGAGAGTGAACACGCTCAAACTGCAACAGAGGAGGGTGAGATCGGATACTAAGACAAATTCAGTCATGGAAACGATTGTGCAGCCCTGGCAGAGGCTGCCAGGGGCAGTGGTGGAATCCCTGTTCCTGGAAGGGATCAAACAACATGTGGCTGTGGCCGGGGGGGGGAACAGGGCTCAGTCCACATGGTGGGGTTGGGTTCATGGGTGGACTGGATGAGCTTGGAGGGCATTTCCAACCTCAATGATTCCATGACTTAAGATCCAACATCGTCTGTAATGAAGACCAAAACCTGAGAACAAGAAGTTTCGTGACAAGAAAGAAAATCCAGTTTTAGAATCTCCCCAAACCAGGAACCCTAAAATTCTGGTTGGGGAAAAGCAGAACTGAGATCATGCCTCATCCTGACCATCCCGGATGCCCTTCTGCTGCTGGCAACAAGTCCTGGACGTGAGGTTCAGGAGGACTTGGATGTTTATCCAAGATCCAAAAGTTCCAGAAAGTTTCCCACCAGGGGCTGAGGTTCCACCACCAACCTGGGTCAAAATGCTGTGATGAAGACAGCAACTCGCAGCTTATTTCTCCACTGATTACATTGACATTTCCAGTTTTAGGACTTTTTCTATCTTCCTTTCACTTGATTAAGGTTTGAGGAGCTTTGCAGATCCAGCAAATTTCCCCTAGGGAAACCTCCCAGGCAGCTTTGTGGAGTGTTAGGAAGCTCCTACCCCCAAAACACCATCTGGAACTGGGGATTTCAGGGACAACCTGGAGCAGGGAAATATTTTGCTCCGTTTAAACCCCAAATTCATAAATGCACAGAAATGAAAATACAATTTACGCTTCTATGGACATACTCAGGTGCCAGCACCAACAGTTGGGAAGCATCAAGACCAACAAAATCCTGAAAGGCCATCAAAGACAAAGGAAGCTGGAAGAGCACTCATGTGGGACAGCAGAAGCAGGATATTTTTCCCTGGAACCACAGCCAAAGTCACACGATATCCAGCGTTTGTTGTTTCTGTGGGAAGGGGATGGAGCAGGAGGTTGAGTTTCACTCCTTTACCTTCAGACGTCTTCCAGGCCTTCCACAGATCCTCCACACTGATGAGCTTGTCCTCTCCGTGGAAGGTGCTGTGCTTGACTGTTGGGTCATGGTAATTCAAGTCTTCTCTCAAGAACTATGAGAAGAATAAGCAGTGGGGTTACTCCTGACTCAGCTTTCAGGGAGATCATGGAATCAAGGGCAGGAACACCTCCCATCGGATCAGGGGGATCCGAGCCCCATCCAACCTCGCCTTTGACACCTCCAGGGATGGGGCAGCCACCACTTCTTTGGACAACCTGGGCCAGGGGTTCCCCACCTTCACAGGAGAACATTCCTTCCCAGGACCTCACCTTAATCTCCCCTCTTTCAGCTCAAAAATGTTTCTCTTTGTCCCCCCCTCTGCACTCCCTGATCCACAGCCCCTCCCCCAGCTTTCCTAGAGCCTCTTTCTCTTCTGGAAGCTGCTCTAAGGTCTCCTCACAGCCTTCTCTTCCCCAGGTTGGCCTTGTACGAGGGATGCTCCAGCCCAGAAGGCGTCCGAGGCCAGGTTGGATGGGGCTTGGAGCCCCCCGATAGACTGGAAGGTGTCCCTGCTCATGTTAAGGAGTTGGAACTGACTGGGCTTTGAGGTCCCTTCCAACCCAAACCATTCCACGATTCTGGTATTTCCATTACAGCTGCAGGAAATACTCGTCTTCTTCTCTATCAGCCACTGTTCCTGGCCCCAGGCAGCAGAATCAGAGGATGACAGGAGCCAATGAACAACCCAACAACACCATAAACCTTCTTTCCTTAGGAAACAGTGCTAGCAGCTTCTGAGAAACGTGTCCACGCGCAGCTACATCAGAGCTGCCCCAACAGTTGGAGTCACCTTTGGTGCAAGCGCACAGAGCAGAAATAGGTCACTAATTAGGAGACTTCCCCACAAGGGACAGTCCTTTTGTTCAATCGAGGTCACTGGTAGCATCTTAAGCTTCATGGAAAAATCACTTCCCTATGATTTCAGGACAGCAAGAAGGTGTTGGGAAAAATCAGAGAATTATGGAAATACAACGTGGTTCCTGTGGGACACAGAAGATCTCTGGTGTGTCTTCCAACCTGGTTCGTCCTTCCTTCTTATTTCTATCACTGTGAACAAAATCCCACGGGCAGAAGACTGTGGCATTTGGCAGGAATAGATTTATCTTAGAATCATGGAATGGTTTGGACTGGAAGGGACCTCAAAGCCCACCCAGTTCCACCCCCCCTGCCATGAACAGGGACACCTCCCACTGGATCAGGGGCTCCAAGCCCCATCCAGCCTGACCCTGAACCCCTCCAGGGATGGGGCAGCCACTCCTGCTCTGGGCAACCTGGGCCAGGGCCTCCCCACTCTCACAGAAAAACATGTCTTCCTTAGCTCTCATCTCAAGCTCCACTCAGCATGAAGAATTTCTCCCTAATGTCTAATCTAAACCTCTCTCTTAACGATTTAAAGCCATTCCCTCTTGTCCTATCTCTCCAGGCCCTTGTAAAAAGTCCCTCCCCATGTTTCCTGGGGCCCCTTTCCATACTGGAAGCTGCTCTAAGGTCTCCCTGCAGCCTTCTCTTCTCCAGGCCGGCAACCTCAACTCTTCAGCCTGGCCTCCTACGGGAGGTGCTCCATCCAGCCCCAACATCATCTCCGTGGCCTCCTCTGCACTCACTCCAACAGCTCCACGTCCTCCCTGTGCTGAGGACTCCGGAACTGGAAGCAGAGCTTCAGGTGTGTTCTCCCCAGAGCAGAGCAGAGGGCAGAATCCCCTCCCTCCCTGACCCTGCTGGTTCCACGGATTTGGATGCAGCCCAGGACACAGTTGGTTTCTGGGTTGTGAGAACATGCTTCTGGCTCATGTGGAGCTTCTCCTCCCCCAGCACCCCAAATCCTTCTCCTCAAGGCTGCTAGCAATCACAACAATCTACGAAACCTTCTGTGTACAACAAGATTGATTGGCCAGAAACCCCCAAAGGGAAGGAAAAGCCACACACAGTCCCAATTTCAGTGCTGAAAGGTACCACGTGGATAAGGAACTCAGGCGAATGTGGCCCAACACTTCCTCTGCCTGAACAAGACATGGGGAAGCAACAAAGCGTTTGCGTGCCTGAACTTCAGGCTCTCCACCACATCAGCGTTACCTGGAACAGAGCAACCCTCTACGAGCAGGGAGCACTGGATGGGACAAGGACGGCAAAGCATTCGAGCACTGACCTCATCGCTCTCCTCAACGTCCACGTTGCCATTGGCATCGTCATCCATCTGCTTGTGGATGTTGCGGACGGCTTCGAAGCTGAGCTGCTCGTCCTCATCGTGGCACAAAGGCTTGTCGATGCGGCAGAACTCTGCTGAGAAAGAGGACACCAGCGTTAGGCAGGCCCTACTGAAAATCACCGGATCATGGAATAGTTGCGCCGGGAAAAGATCTTTAAGATCATCGAGTCCACAGAGTCCAACCACAAAACCAACACTGCCAACCCCACCACTAAAGCAAGTCCTCAAGAACCATACCCACGTATTTATTCAACTCCCCCAGGGATGGGAAGTCTACCTCTGCCCTGGGCAGCCTCTGCCAGGGCTTCACCACTCTGTCCATGAAGGAATTTCTCCCAGTATCCAATCTAAACATCCCCTGGCACAACTTGAGGCTGTTTTCTCTCATCCTATTGCTCCACCCTAGCTCCAACCTCTCTTCCAGGAGCAGCAAAGGCCAAAACCACCATCGTGTTTCTCAGTCACGTCCCAGTGCTTGCAAAGCATCATCTAAGCACCAGAGAACCCATCCCAGCACCATCACCCACAGCAGCCTGTTCCAGTCCACAAAACCCCAACCAGCCCAGCGGAGCCATCGCTGCTGTCCTCCAGGCCAGGTCCTTCAGCATTCTCTCTGACTTTGACCTCCTGGTGCTCTAAGGAGAAGTACCACAGCCAGAGCTTCCTCCTGTCCACGCTGTGTCCGCCAATGCCCCATCGGCAGGAGAAAGAGGGACTACACTCGCACCATCCACAATCTCACAAGCTTCATTCCCACTTAGAGATGGTTGGTGTTGGCACAGGGTCCACCTGGGACACTTGGGAGAGCTCTGCATTTACACAATGCGCCAATTAAAAGTTCTTCCCCATTACGAAATGGAATTTTCTGGCCTGTTTCCCCGTGTTTTTCGGCATTTCAAGACTGAAGTTTGAATTTCTGCAGAGCCTGAGTTGATGGAAGCACCAAATGGGGTTGATGCCCCTATCTCCACGGCACTGCCCTGCGGTGAGGCGTGACCTACTGTGAGGACCCCAGCAAAGACACAGATCCAGGATATACAACCACCCCTGAAGGTGAGAGCTTTGTAGGATACACACCAACAAACATTGCTTTTGTTTCACAGAGGTCCTATGAAATCCACTGTAATAGATAAAGATCAGAACAATTCACGAGCGACTGCTCTGAGGTCACTGCCAAACCAGTTCCACACCTCCTGGCTCAATTCCCAGTGGAAAGGTCTCACGTCCAAAAAAATAGAATTACCGAATCAATGAATCATTGAGCTTGGAAAAGACCTCCAAGCTCACCCAGTCCAACCACCAGCCCAGCCCCACACTGAGCCAACTGAACCCTGTCCCTTAGTGCAGGGACCTCGTTGGTTTTCACAGAATCACCGGTTTGGAAAAGACCCACTGGATCATCGAGTCCAACCATTCCAATCAATCACTAACCCATGTCCCTCAGGACCTCATCCACCCCTCTTTTAAACCCCTCCAGGGAAGGGGACTCAACCCCCTCCCTGGGCAGCCTCTGCCACTGATCAATGACCCTTTCTGTGATTTTTTTTTTTCCTGATTTCAAGCCTGAAACACCTTTCCGAGCCCCTCCAGGGTCGGGGACTCCACCACTGCCCTGGGCAGCCTCTGCCAGGGTTTCATCGTTCTTTCCAGGAAGGAATTTCAACCAGTATCCAAACTGAACCTTCCTCGGTGCATCTTGAGGCCGTTTCCTCTCATCCCATCCCTTGTTCCTTGGGAGAAGAGCCCAACCGTGGCCTGGCTCCAGCCTCCTTTCCAGGAGCTGCAGAGAGCGATGAGGTCTCCCCTCAGCCTCCTCTTCTCCAGGCTCAATAACACCAGGACCCTCAGCCACTCCCTGTGCTCCAGACCCTTCCCCAGCTCCATTCCCTTCTCCCATCATGCTCTAGTCCCTCCAGGTCTTTCTTGGCATGAGGGGCCCAGAACTGAACCCAGGACTCAAGGTGTGGCCTCGTGCTTCATCCAAGCCCAGATGCTGTTGGCCTTCTTGGCCAAATCAAAATTTCAGACTGAAATCTCAGGAATTTAAGCAGGAAAGTCCAAGTTATACACGAGCTCAACCCAGACTCCAGGTTTTGGATCCTCCTCAGATGACCCAAAGCTCATGTACAGGAAAAGCAGGTGGATTTGCATCAAAAGAAGAGTAAGGGAGGGGATCCTGCCCCTCTGCTCTGCTTTGGGGAGAACCCACCTGGAGCCCTGTGTCCAGTTCTGGAGTCTTCAGCACTGGAAGGACATGGAGCCGTAGGATGGGGTCCAGAGGAGGACACAGAGATGATATGAGGGCTGGAGCACCTCCTGTAAGAGGCCAGGCTGGGACAGCTGAGGTTGCTCACCTGGAGAAGGCTGCGGGGAGACCTAGAGCAGCTTCCAGTATGGAAAGGAGCTCCAGGGAAGATGGGGAGGGGCTCTTGGTCAGGGAGAGCGTGGATGGGAAGAGAGCAATGTTTTTGAGACGAAAGAAGGGAGATTGAGATGAGATCTTAGGAAGAAATATTCTCCTGTGAAGCTGGGGCTGCCCTGGCCCAGGTTGCCCAGAGCAGGGGTGGCTGCCCCATCCCTGGAGGTGCTCAAGACCAGGTTGGACGAGGTTTGGAGCCCCTGATCCAGTGGGAGGTGTCCCTGCCCACGGCACGGGCTGGAACTGGATGGGCTTTGAGGAATCTTCCAACCCAACATGCTCTATGATTCTACGTGCTTGTGGTTGCAACAAATCTGGGCATGATCGCTTCAATCCACATTTCTTCTTGTCTGGATGCTGGAGGGACCACTGCCCACTTTGGGGCTCAAGAGTTGGAAGGTTATGAGAGTGTTAAAGTAACCACCTTTCTTTTATAAGAACGTGACCTTTCCTTCCTACAGTTTGAACTCTGCCAGAGCGTTGCTGCGCTCATTGCTATCACAATAAGCACACACTTGGAACAAGATGATCACTGTGTGTTTTGGGAGGTATCTCATAGCCTCGTTTCATTTTTGCTTCTGAAGTCAAGCCCAAAGGCCATCTAAACACGACTGTGTTCTGGAGCTGAGATCGGCATGAGAGATCACTGCAGAAAAGGCCCAGCCTGAAGTTCTGACGTCACTTCCATAGAGTCATGGAATGCTTTAGGTTAGAAGGAACCTCACAGCCCATTCACACTCCTCTGGTGCGTGGACTAGACTCTGGAATCAGGGAACGCTTGATGTGTTGATAATGTAACAAGGGCCATGGAGATGATGTGAGGGCTGGAGCACCTCTCATGGGACAGGCTGAGAGAGTTTGGGTCGTCCAGCCTGGAGAAGGCTGCAGGAAGACCCTAAAGCATCTTCGAGCGTGGAAAGTGGCTCCAGGAAAGCTGGGGAGGGGATCTGGATCAGGGAGGGCAGGGATGGAACAAGGGAGAATCTTTTCGAGCTGAAAGCAGGAAAATTTGAGATGAGATCTTAGGGAGAAGTGTTCTCCTGTGACGGTGCGGAGGTCCTGGTGCAGGTTGTCCAGAGCAGTGGACTCTCCCCCATCCCTGGAGGTGCTGAAGGTCAGGTTGGATGGGGCTTGGAAAGACCTGGTTTTGAGTGGAAGGTGTCCTTCCCTATGGCAGGAGGTTGAACTAGAGTGGCTGTGAGGTCCCTTCCAACCCAAACCATCCCATGATTCCAAGACTCAAAGCCTGAACCCCTTGCTCCCCCCATGATGTCACCACATGAGGCCACTCGGACACACAACATGACTCCTCCAGTGAGTGAAAGCCTTGAAACGAGTGTGAATTCGGTTTGATTTAAACAACAACATCTTCTTCCCCAAGACCCAGCACTGCTTTTGGATTACAGCAGCTTCTAGAGAGATCCTTGGTGTCCAGGCTGCTCTGAGGTGGCTGACACACCAGGATAGAGGGGGGTGACTTCTGGACTCGCGCAGACTGACACCATCATCTTTACTCAGCCCTTCCAACCCCACCTCCCTGAGTCATCAGGTCTCTTTTGTCCCTTATCCTCCAGGTTTTTTTGTTTCCCATCAAGATCCTTATCTCCCTACCAGCACCTCTGTTCCTTATCTCCCCACCATCATTTCAAACAGCCACAGCCCATCCTTCCTTTCTGAACAAGAAGTCCCTCTTCCCTCCCCTGGGGTGTCACAGTAGGTGGAGGTGATGGTTCCTGCTATCACTGTGAGCCATCTCTCCATCCCTTCTCCTGCCATTGTTCTGCTCGCACACACCCTCCTTCTCCCCCTCTGGGCTCCCAATCCTCCACAAATGGTCTTCTGCAATCTCCTCCCTGCCCCCAGGGTCCTGCTGCCTCATCCTCCAGGAACCACCATCCAGATGATCATCCACAAACACCTAAGAAGGAGAGGATCCAGCCCCACCTGGATCAGGGGCTCCAAGCCCCAACCAACCTGGCCTTGAAGGCCACTAGCGATGGGGCCACTTCTCTGGGCAAACCAGGCCAGGAACCTTCCTCCCTCACAGGAGAAGGTTTCTCCCCAAGATCTCATCTCAAAACCATTCCCCTTGTCCCACCCCTGCACTCCCTGATCAGGAGCCCCTCCCCAGCTCCCCTGGAGCCTCTTTACATATTGGAAGCTGCTCCAAGGTCTCCCCACAGCCTTCATTCTCCAGGCTGGACCCCAACTCTTGCACCCTGGCTTTTGAAGGGAGCTGCTGCAGCCCTTGCATCACCTCCATGCTCTTCCCGTGCCAAGGACTCCAGAGGCTGCTCCAGGTGGGTCTCACCAGAGGGGCAGAATCTCCTTCCTGGCCGTGATGGTCTCATGGCTTCGGATGCAGCCAAGGACATGTGACGTTTCTGGGCTGCATGTGCACATTTATGATCTTTAGGCTGGTCAAGCACCAGTAAAAGCTGCATAGAGACAGTCTGGAGCCTTCATGCATGCTGAGAGTCAGAACTAAACTGCAGTGAAAAGGGAGACTGAGATGAGATCTTAGGAAGAACTTTTTTCTTGTTAGGGTGGGGAGGGCCTCGAACAGGTTGCCCAGAGCAGGGGTGGCTGCCCCATCCCCGGAGGGGTTCAGGGCCAGGTCGGATGGGGCTTGGGAGCCCCTGATCCAGTGGGAAGTGTCCCTGTTCATGGCGGGAGTGGTGGAATTGAACGGGCTTTGAGGTCCCTTCCAACCAAACCATTCCAGGACTCTATGACTTTGTGACACGACCCTGGACCACCAGCTCTGGGTGACCCTGCTGAAGCAGGGTTGGGAGAAGATGATTTCCAGAGGTCCCTGCCCAACCCTGTGACTCTCTAACACCAAAGTATTTCATTCCAGATCTCTCCTTTCTCGTGGGAGATTCTCTCTAATGAGAACTCTGTTTAATTCCAGGCCCTCAGTTCCTTCCTCGAGGTGCCATTATCGTTAATGACTCTGAGAAGCCACCCTAAAGCCACGGCAGGACAGGATGAGAGTGCGGTTTAATTATCAGAGCTGTCATCTACAAAACTTGCTTTTATAAACATAGGAACGGCAGCCAAGAAGAAATAAAGTCTTATATTTGGGGAAAAACTGAACTGTTTACATATTTTGACTGAGATAAACACTCGGCTTCACCTCCCTGCTCCAGGCTCCTCCCCTAACGCGCTGGTTCCCAATTAAAACCAAGCCGAGGACTCTGACAACCAAGGACAACTTAGGAAAACGTTAATAAAAGCATTAAAGGGGTTTGTCATGAATGTGCACGTTTCCCAACTGAAGAGCAAGGACAAGGAAAGGAACTGAGGCATTTTAAAATGCTGCCTTGGCGAGGAATGGAGACGAGGGAACAGAAATCTTGAGCTTCCCAGCTCTAATCACCAACTGTGGAGTAATGGAATGGTTTAGGTCGGAAGAGACCTCAAAGCCCACCCAGTTCCAACCTTTGCCATGGGCAGGGACACCTCCCACGGGATCAGGGGCTCCATCCAACCTTGCCACGAACACCTCTAGCAATGGGGCACCCACCACTTCTCTGGAGAACCTGGGCCAGGGCCTCCCCCCTCTCACAGAAGAACATTTCTCCCTAAGATCTCACCTCAGTCTCCCCTCTTTCAGCTCTAAACCATTCCCCTCGTCCCATCCCTACACTCCCTGATCAAAAGTCCCTCCCCTCAGCTTTCCTGGAGTCACTTTCCATACTGAAGCTGCTCTAAGGTCTCCCTTCTCTTTTCTCCAAGCTGAACAACCCCAACTCTCCCAGCTGGGCCTTGTATACACGAGGTTCTCCAGCCCTCGCATCATCTCCTTGGCCTCCTCGGGACTCGCTCCAACAGCTCCATGTCGTTCCTCTGCTGAGGACTCCAGAACTGGATGTGGGGCTCCAGGTGGGGGTCTCACCAGAGCAGAGCAGAGGAGCCAAGTCCCCTCCCTGACCCTGCTGGTCTCATGGGTTTGGATGCAGCCCAGGACACGGTTGCTTTCTGGCCTGTGGGTGCAGGTTGCCAGCTCAGGCAGAGCCTCTCACCCACCAGGACCCCAAGCGCTTCTCCTCATGTTTTCTTCTAATCATATCGCCCACGGGTTGACTTGACCCAGGTCCCTGCGCAGTTCCCCCATTCAGGGCAGTCACTCCGATTTTCACCGCACAGCACACGAAACCCAGCGGCACTGATCCCCTGTTCCTCATCCGAGGACCCATAACCCCACCAATACGTTGGACCAGAACCCCTCTGGCTCTAAGTACACAACAACAGGAGATCAAAGATGAACTTTTCTCCTCTAATGAAACAGCTGGCACGATGCTAATGAGTGTCATACCTCACATTAATTAAACGGTCTAGAAAACATGCAAATAGGAGGAGAGATCTCAGCATTCAATCTCTAATGGAGTTTTAAACACAGCAACAAAACACTTCAGTGCCTCTGCTGGAAGGTCCAACGGGAAACTTCACAAACCATGAAGGAGGAAGCACTCAGTAATCAAACAGACTCATGGCACTACAGACGCTCAGAGAACCACGGAATGGTTTGGGTTGGAAGGGACCTCAAAGCCCACTTATGTGGGCTTTGAGGTCCCTTCCAACCCAAGCCATTCCATTATTTTACGACAACATTTCTGTTGAGTTGTCTAAATAAGACACCGAAAGTTGTTTTAGCACCACCCTGTACGGCAAAGCTAGGAAATACCTTGTCGAGTCCTTCTGCGAGATGAGCACCAAAAGCCAAAATATCCCACGGGGAGGAAGAATGTTTAATGAGCTCAAACAACCAGAGATATCTGATGTTCAGCCGCTGTCAACCAACACCCCCTCAGGTCCTTCTCCTCCAGGCAGCTGCTGTGTTCCCAGGGCAGGATCTGGCACTTGGTCCGGTTTAACCTCACCCCACTGGCCTCTGCCCACAGGTCCCACCTGTTGAGAACCCATTGTAGAGTCTTCCTACCCTCAAGCACATTCACACTTCCACCCAGCTTAGTGTCACCCCCAAATTTACTAGGGGCTGGTTAAATCCCCTCATCCAGATCAGCGATGAAGATCATAGAATCACAGAATCACCAGGTTGGAAGAGACCCATCGGATCATCGAGTTCAACCATTCCTATCAAACACTAAACCATGTTCAAGATATTGAACAGAATTGGACCCAACACTGACCCTTGGGGTTACCACTTGTGACCCAACACCAGCTGATTGAGCTCCATTTACCACCACTCTTTGGGCCCATCCAGCCCGTCCTTCACCCAGCAGAGGGTCGTTGACTCAGTACAACTGTCCTCTCGCACCTGAGGTTCTTCAGAAGCTCCTTCCCTGGAGACTAATTTCACTAATCAATGGAAGTCTGCTAATGGTGCGGGAGTTACTCAGGGAAGAGTGGCTGGAAAGCTGCCTGGTGGAAAAGGACCGTGGGTTGCTGGTCAACAGCAGCTGAACACGAGCCAGCAGTGACCCAGCTTTCTACTTTCCCTCCGCTAACCACCTCGGATGAGCTTGTCCCAGCTCCTGCCATCCCATTCCACGTACTCCTCCCCAGCAGGAACAGCATCTAAACTCTGCGTCCATGCAGGGACTTGCGCTTCCACATGGATGGTGGATTTAAATAAGAGGTGGTCAGACGTTTTCTCCAAGAGTTGCAGATTTTGAAAGAAAACGTTTCTCCAGACCAAATCTGGGACTTTTTTTTGTTTTGGAAATTGTTTCATGGCACAGACATTGGGTGGGTTCTCAGACCTGCAAGCGCTTCATGGACAACTGGGTCCAGCGGGAGATGTCCCTGCGCATGATAAGGGGTTGAAACTGGATGGACTTTGAGGACCCCCCACAACCCAAACCATTCTATGCTCCTACGATCTTTGAGGTCCCTTCCAACCCAAACCATTCCACGATTTTAAGCACTTTTCTGGCTGTTGGTAACACTCTCTCCATGCATTTGAACACAATTTCTAACACACAGAGCTCGGTAACTTCTATGTCTCCAAAGCCACCACAAGAGCGGATCCCAAGGCATCCTGCATGGATTTGTCTCTTCCGGAACCAGCCCAGGACACGCACTCCAGATCCACCCCAAAACCCACATTCCTGCAACATTTCCATGAATAGAGCCATATTTCATAGAACAATGGAATCGTTTGGGTTGGAAGGGCCTTAAAGCCCAGCCAGTTCTACTCCCCCTGCCACGGGCAGGGACACCTCCCGCTGGATCAGGGGTTCCAAGCCCCATCCAGCCTGACCTTGAACCCCTCCAGGGATGGGGCAGACACCGCTTCACTGGGCAACCTGGGCCAGGGCCTCCCCACCCTCACAGCGAAACATTTCTCCTCAAGATCTCATCTCAGTCTCCCCTCTTTCAGCTCAAAACCATTCCATTCATCCCATCCCTGAACTCCCCGATCAAGTGTAAATGTGAAACACATTTGAAAGGCTGATTCCTAGTTCCCGTAAGGGATTTATTGCTCCTTTATCTTTATGACCCTGCAATATTCCTCCCTGTCCCAGCTCTGGAGCCAGCGTGATGGTGAAGGGTGCCCTCCCACACGCCTCTTTTTGGTGGCAAAAGCAGCAGATTCAGTAATGCATTTAGGTGAAGGTGACCTCCTTGGCTCTAGATCCAGTCCAGGGTTACTTATTTTTAGACGCAGCGGATGTTTCTTCACACCAAAGTGTAAATAGTTCCCAGGATAAAAACATTTTAGAGATTCCTCAGATTTCTGAGGAGCAATTCCACGCCAGCACTTAAAACTGCCGTGTTCAGAGCTCAATCCCAGACCCACCACGTCAGCCACGCACCCAGAGACCAAACTGAGCTTCTCCCTCACCCATCGTTGTCTGCCTCTCCAGCTCCAGCCCCTTTCCGTGCCACATCCAACCACTTCTCCAACTCCAGTAGCGCAGAGGAAGCTGCACCGGGACCTGGGTCCAAGAGCTGCCAGGATGAATCCTCGTGGTGCTGAGTGCCAGGCTCAGCTGGAACAGGAACCCACTCCTGCATCACAGTACGACAGGAATGCTGGAGTTGAAGACCATCACCTGCTGCATCCCTGTGGTGCACAGAAGCACATCCCAGAGCCCGACAGTGCTCCACACCCCACATCAAACACTGGAGGGGTAAATATCCCTTGGAGATACAGTGGGGGCTGCTGGCACTCGGTTGAAGCCAACCACAGGGTGTTCCACGTCTTCCCAAACAAGACCAGGAGTGGGAGCTGGCTCGAGCCAGCAGCCAAATCCAAGGGTAACCCTTGACATTGACCTCCTGCTGAAGAACCTTCCACGCCTGCAGGATGAGGTTTTGGGGAATGATGTCCAGAAACCCACTACAGTGACTACAGAAATACATAGAAATATCTTTATCCAGGATGTGGATGAAGGGATCGAGTGCAGCAGTGCGGACCCACTGGAGGGCAGGAGGCTCTGCAGAGGGATTGGGACTGGCTGGATCCATGGGCCAAGGCCAATGGGATGAGGTTCAGCAATGCAAAATATTGGGTCCTGCCCTTGGCCCACAACAACCCCATCAATGCTCTAGGCTTGAGGAAGAGCTGGAAAGCTGTCTGGAGGAGAAGGACCTGGGGGTGTTGGTCGACAGCAGCTGAAGATGAGCCAGCAGTGGCCCAGGTGGCCAAGAAGGCCACCAGCATCCGGGCTTGGATCAGCAATGGGGTGGCCAGCAGGAGCAGGGCAGGGATCGTGCCCTGCACAGGGTGCACCTCTAATCCTGGGGTTAGTTCTCAGCCCCTCATGCCAAGAAAGACCTACCTGGAGGGGTTGGAGCACGTTCAGAAAAGGGAACAGAGCTAGGGAAGGGTCTGAATCAGGTTGTAGGAGCAGCTGAGGGACCTGGGGGTGCTTAGCCTGGAGAAGAGGAGGCTGAGGGGAGACCTCATCGCCCTCTGCAGCTCCTGGAAAGGAGGCTAGAGCCCGGCCACGGTTGGGCTCTTCTCCCAAGGAACAAGGGATGGGATGAGCGGAAACGGCTCAAATTGTGCCAGGGGAGAGTGATACTGGATCTTCGGAGAAATTCCTTCATGGAAAGAGTGGTGAAGCCCCCAGGGCAGCGGTTCAGAAGTCGTGCAGATGTGCTGCTTAGGGACAGGGTTTGGAGGTGGAGTTGTGGCTTAAAGTTCATACTGGATGATCTTGGAAGTATTTTCTAACCTCAAAGATTCTGCGATCCTACGAGAAAATAGTTCCTCAGTGCAGGAGATACACGGTCCCAGGACCAAAAGGAACCAAGGGGGATGGACAACCCTTCCAGGACCAACTCTCCTGTTTTTTAAGGAGATCCTCCCATGGGCAACAAGGGTTGCCAGTGAGGCTTTCAAAAGGTGAGGGGTGGGAAGAAATCGATGTCAATGGGAAAACCTGTAACAGACATGACTCAGCTGCTCGGGGAAGCCACAGCCCACAGAGCGCGGCTCCCAATGCCGGCTGCCACTAACGGCGATGCCCAACTAATAATCACGGAGTTTGAAGAGATAGAATTGAAGTGAGGAAACCACAAAATGCATGGGTGAGTCATTCCTGCCTGGAAAATTGGAGACGTTAGAGAAAGCGAAGAAGAAATCAAGGAACCACAATATTTCCGCTGTTCCACCTAACTGTTCCTGACTCACGTGCGTCGCTGCTGTGGCACTTGCCCAAAGCAATGGATTTCCAGTTCTCGGCTCCTGGCACTTCAAGAAACTAGGAGGAAGAAGAGCTCAAGATACCTCATTTCATAAAATGTCTGTCTGGGAAGGGACCACAAACCTCAATCCAGTTCCAACTCCTTGCCACGGGCAGGGACACCTCCCACTGGATCAGGGCTCCAAGCCCCATCCAACCTGGCCTTGAACCCCCTCCAGGGATGGGGCAGCCACCACTTCACTGGACAACCTGGGCCAGGGCCTCCCCATCCTCACAGCAAAACATTTCTCCCTAAAATCTCACCTCAATCTCCCCTCTTTCAGCTCAAAACCATTCCGCTCACCCCATCCTCGCACTCCCTGATCAAGAGCCCCTCCCCAGCTCCCATGGAACCTCTTTCGGTCCTGGAAGCTGCTCTAAGGTCTGCTTGGAGCCTTCTTCTGGCTGAATAACCCCAACTCTCCCAGCCACTCCTTGAAGAGGAGGTGCTCCTGCCCACACTGCCAGGCTGGAAGCTGCCTCACCAATAAAAGCTCTTCCTAAAAAGAAATTAAAAAGTCATCCCAGTTCAAGCCAGAAAAAATCCTGAAGCCTGGAAATGACTCATTGTGGGGCAGGGGTTAAATCGGACATTTTACACCCTATTCTGTGGTGCTGGAACATGGAAACGCTGCTCTTAGAGGACAGAACGGGGAGGTTCACACCCTGCAAAGCACTTCAGAACTCTTTGTGCCTCAGCTTGCAGCTGCTTCTCCTGGATAGACTGGTCAACATCTACAAGGAAGAAGGCATTTTCTCCTTTGAATCTGATTATTATAGAACTGTACAATGGTCTGAATAGGAAGGGACCTTATAGATCACCTGTTTCCAACCCTGCTGCCCAGGGCAGGGACACCTCCCACTGGATTAGGGGCTCCAAGGCCCATCCAGCCTGGCCTTGAAACCCTCCAGGGACGAGGCAGCCACCACCTCCCTGGGAAACCTTTTTCAATGATTAGGAGTGAATCAACTCCACATTCTCCAGTTTCCCCTTTGAAGCAGCCTCATCGCCAGCATTAAGGGTCACATTTTCCAAACCAATCCACAAACCAATCCACAACCACCAAGAAAGCCTCAACACTGCTACTCTAGCTAAAAATCCTGGGGTGGAACACATCTTTGATCCCATTTTCATTTTTCTATATCAACACCAGCTGATGTCATCAGCCAGGTTGCATCACTGCAGGGGCGAGAGAACTTAGCAGACGCAATTGGTCCAGAACTGGTCTGCTTGAAGAAGAAAATGCGATGGGGAAAAACAGGCCGAGAGAGCTGAGGTTGTTCAGCACAGAGAAGAGAACCACGGAATCATAGAACCAGGTTGGAAGAGACCCACCGGATCATCGAGTCCAACTGTGGGGAGATCATAAAAGCAGTTTCCAGGGCAGAAAGAGGCTCCATGAAAGTTGGGGAGGGGCTCTGGATCACGGAGTGCAGGGGTGGGATGAGGGGAATGGTTTTGAGGTGAAAGAGGGGAGCTTGAGATGAGATCTTAAGGAGAAATGTTTTGCTACGAGGGTGGGGAGGCCCTGGCCCAGGTTGTCCAGAGAAATGGTGTCTGCCCCATCCCTGGAGGGGTTCACGGTCAGGCTGGATGGGGTTCGGAGCCCCTGATCCGGTGGGACATGCCCCGACTCCTGAAGGGAGGTTTCACTAGGTGACCTGTAAAGTCCTGCCCAACCTCTCTGCAGCTCCTGGAAAGGAGATTGGAGCCAGGCAGAGATCAGACTCTTTTCGCAAGGAACAAGGGATGATACAATACGGACCAGTCTCAAATTGCACCAGGGGAGGTTTAGACTGGTGACTGGGAGAGATTCCTTCACAGAAAGGGTTGCTGAGCCTTGGCAGAGGCTGCCCAGAGCAGTGCTGGAGTCACCATCCCTACAGAGGTTCAAAACCTGTGTGGCCACAGCCCAGTGTTCAGTCAGCACCGTGGGGTTGAGCTGCCGGTGGGACAGGATCAGCTTGAAGAGATTTTCTAACCAATTCCATGATTCTACGACCATTCATATTAGGGAAATAAACCTTTTTACCGTACTTTTCCCCTCCCTGTCAGACAAAGACGTTGCTGCAGCGAAGAAGGAGCACTCACAGCTACGTCAGCTCCAAGGTCGCTTCTCCACAACCTCCTGCTGCACTCGCCCAGAGGAAGCGACGCAGGGCGGGTGGAAGCCAACTGCCAGCTCGGCAGCAGCGATCGCTGCTGGAAAACACTGCGCCTGCCACCATCAGAAATAACAACAGCACAACCGGGCTGTCCTGTCCCCTGGAGAACCCTGTCACGGGTAACGAGAACACGCGCAGCGACAGCAACGTGTGAACAGCCCTGATGGCGACACAGACACAGGCCTGATGGCAACATGGACGCAGCCCTGACGGGGACGTGCGAGCAGCCGTGAAGGGGACGTGCGACATCCCTGATGGCGACATGTGACGGACACAGCCCTGATGGAGACGTGCAAGGAGCCCCGATGGTGACAGCACCGTGCGAGCAGCCCGGAAGGCGACGTGCGACGACGTGCAAGCAGCCCTGAGGGTGTGACCAGTGAGCAGCCCTAACGGTGACATGTGAGCAGCCCCAGTGGCGACAGGTGAGCAGCCGCAAGGGTGACATGCACGGAGTCACGATGCTGACGTGCGAGCAGCCACAATGGCAACTGGCCTGCTGGGAAGGCTCTCGGCGAGTTAGGACAATGGCACTGAGCACGGCCACCACACTGGCAGTCAAACACAGAACGTTTCGGGTTGGAAGGAACCTCAAAGCCCCTCCAGTTCCAATCCCTTGCCACAGGCAAGGACACCCTCACTGGATCAGGGGCTCCAAGTCCCATCCAACCTGGCCTTCAACACCTTCAAGCATGGGGCAGTCACCACTTCACTGGACAACCTGGGCCAGGGCCTCCCCATCCTCACAGCAAAACATTTCTCCCTAAGATCTCAAGTTCCCCTCTTTCAGCTCAAATCCTTTCCATTCATCCCATCCCTGCACTCCCTGATCAAGAGCCCATCCCCAGCTTCCATAGAGCCCCTTTCGGTCCTGGAAGTTGCTCTAAGGTCTCCTTGGAGCCTCCTCCAGGCTGAATAACCCCAACTCCCCCAGCCACTCCTCGAACAGGAGGTGCTCCTGCCCACACTGCCAGGCTGGAAGCTGTGCTGGTGCTGCCTCACCAATAAAACCTCTTCCTAAAAAGAAATAAAAAGGTCATCCCAGTTCAAGCCAGAAAAATAAACCAAGCCTGGAAATGACTCATTGTGGGGCAGGGGTTAAATTGGACATTTTACACCCTCCTCTGCTGTGCTGGAACATGGAAACGCTGCTCCTGGGGCACAGAGCAGGGAGGTTCACACCCACAAAGTATTTTGACAAACAAAACACCTGAACAAGTGACTTTTTTTCTTCCCTGTAGGTGACCACCAGGAGAGGAACATTATGGAACAGGACACTAAGCATGGAAACTACCAGGAGTCCCACACTTGGGCTGCCCCTGGGTCACCAAACCAGAGCAACGTGGTGTTCCATCAACTCAGCATCTTTGGAACCTCACCCTGAGCTTGAAAACACGCCAGCAGACACCACAGGGCGAGCTCCAAGCCCGGCTTGGACCAGGGGGTCTCGGCTGCAAGCATCCTCTGAAACTGCAGCGATTCCAGAGGGGTTACAGGCTCCATCTGTCAAAATCTTCAAGGCTAATTGGGGTAATAAAATGCGTTTAAAAGGTGAGCTGGGAACCCACTGGACAACATGGTCCTCGTCTTGGACACACAGCGTGACACAATCTGGGTTCATGTTCACCATTTCGAAGCAACATCACCGTGAAAGCACAAGACGAGGAAGGGACCAGAAAACACCAGATTTTACCTCAGGGCAGCTCCACTGCTCCTGGAGCTACTGCTTGGCGTCCGTTAAACCACACCGAATGTCCCTGGAACCACCTCCACGAGCGCCTGCACAGCAATCTGAAAGTGCAGAAGCTGCTGAAAATCACAGAAATATGGGACGGTTTGGGTCGGAAGTGACTTCAAAGCCCATTCAGTTTCAACCACTCACCATGGGCAGGGACACCTCCCACCGGATCAGGGGGTTCCAAACCACACGGATTTTGGATCCCTTGAGGGATGGCGACTCTACCACTGCCCCAGACAGCATCTGCCAGGGCTTCATCGCTCCTTCCATGATGGAGTTTCTCCCAATATCCAACCTGAACCTCTTCCGGTACAACTTGAGGCTTTTTCCTTTCATCCCATCACCTGTTACTTGGTCGAAAATACCAGGACCTACTGTCCTACAACCTCCTTTCAGGTAGTTTTAGAGGGTGATGAGGTTGTCCTTCAGTCATGAGACACGAGATTCATCCCACCATATTTCTGCCCCTCTCTAAGCCTGCAGCACCGTTAAATTAATTAAAGCCTCCTGACCTCTCCGCAGGCTTTCACAACAGAGACGATGCCGTCAATCTCTCTCTGTTATTTCTAGGAGCCAAGGATGGAAAGCGCCATCCAAAGCCACCCCAGGCACAACGCCAGGAGATCAGAGTGGAGTTTGACCCCATTTGTCATTATTTCAGCTAGAAAAACAACTCTGTAGGAAGCTGAACCCATAGAGTTTCAGTGAGGATAAATCACACACGGCTTAGGAAGGTGCCGGCAGCACCCAAGCTGAGGAACCAGATGGAAGCAGCCTGGAAGCAGCAGACGATGGGACGCATGGAGCCCCACACGGAGAGCAGAAAATCCATGAAGTTCTCCAGCTCTGCCTGCACATGGGCTCACGGTCCAGGCACAAGACCCAGGAATTGTGCGGCGTTTACCAGGCTCTGGTCAAGGCACGGTTCCCAAGAGAAGGTTCTGTTTGGTGTGGGATCACAGAGACCACCATCCCACCCCCTAGTGTGCCTTCCAGCGTGCGTGGGCACCCACAGCGAGGCCAGGAACGACAGAGCTACAGCAGCCAGGGGGATGCTCTTGTCGGTGTGACCCTGTTCCACGATGCAACAGCATTCTGTGACCTCCCGGCTGCACCAGCACACGCCAAGGGCTGCCGGGACCTCAGTGGGAACATCACCTATGGGAACGGTCCCCTCAGAACAAGAACGTTCCTATCCAGGAGATTGCTTAGAACTCAAAAGTCCCTGCAGCAAAAAACTTACACGTTGGAAAGACAAACACGGAATCACCGAATGGGTTGGAAGGGATCTCAAAGCCCATCCAGTTCCATGGGCAGGGACACCTCCCACTGGATCAGGGGCTCCAAGCCCCATCCAGCCTGGCCTTGAACCCCTCCAGGGATGGGGCAGCCACCGCTGCTCTGGGCAACCTGGGCCAGAGTAGCTCCTGCCCTCACAGGAGAACATTTATCCCTGAGATCTCACCTCTATCTCCCCTCTCGCAGCTCAAAACCATTCCCTTCATCTTATCCCTGCCCCTTGTAATCAAGAGCCCCTCCCCAGCTTCCCTGGAGCCTCTTTCCATACTGGAAACTCCTCCAAGGTCTCTCCACAGCCTTCTCTTGTCCAGGATGAACCCCCCCAGCCCTCTGAGCCTGTCCTCAGATGGGAGGAGCTCCAGATCTCACATCATCTCTGTGGTCTTCACTCAAAATTCCAAAAGAATTCAGCCAATACTAAAGAACTGAGACCTCACCTCAGCCCCGCAGCGCGGCGTCGAGCCAAGCATGGAGGCAGCGCGGCTGTGGAAGGGATCTATGGAGTCACGGCTGCTCATCTCGGTTTAGAATAAATAATGACGAGCTACTGGAACACAACTGCAATTAAACATGACGCAGCTGATGAGAACGCACTCCCTTGTCTCAATCCTTTGGAATTCTCTTTTTTCCCCTCTTTACTGGCACCGCTGCCACCAGCAGCCACTCCAGCACCAGGAGAGAGGTGAGGAAGAGTGACAAGCAGCTACACGCCAGCTCTGGGAAACCTGTTCCAGGGCCTCCCCACCCTCACAGGAGAACATTTCTCCCTAAGATCTCATCTCAATCTCCCCTCCTTCAGCTCAAAATCATTCTCCGCATCCCATCCATGCACTCCTCCCGGAGCCCCCTCCCATACTCTCCAAGCTCTCCCTGGAGCCTAATCTTCTCCAGGTTGAACAAACCTTCCCTGCTTTCTCACCCCTGGAGACAGCACCGCATCTCCCTCCTAGCCACGAGCACAGCCTGGGAAAAGCAGATCTTCCACATCCCCTTGCTGGTTGTCCATCTGGACGCATTTCCAAAGGGGGTGGGAGCAATCCCATGAAGGTGCTGAGCCTGAGGGCCAACGGATTCACATCAAGGTGCTAAACTCGCTCTGTGAGCCAACCCAGATGGCCGTGAGCTCCCGAATCGCTTTGCCGCGGTGCCCAGGACATGATGAATGTCCCACAGGCTGGGCCACCGAGCTGACATTTGGGAGAGGGTTCAAGCTCTGCCTGATGACTTCCTGATCCTTCTGCACTTTCATCCTTCGTGTGAAATAGGAAGACCAGGGCTTCCACCGGCTACAACACTGAGATTCAATATCCAAGTGACCGTGAGGAGCTTGGCATTCATTTGGTGGCCACCGAGAGAAACCACCTTTGCTCACAAGGTCCTCTCTGGACTTGAACCCAGGAGCAAGCGTAGGATCTGCTTTAAAAACCAACCTCACCCAAGCGCACAGCACTTCGAGAGCTCCTCCCAACCCCCAAGGACCCACAAACACAATCGTAAGAGTGAACAAACCACACGTTTTCAACAGGAAGGAGTAGATGGGGTGGAACGTCACCTCCACTTGCATCTCGGACAACCCCCACCCTGGTGTGGATGCTCTCAGCACAAATCGAGAGCGATACAACCCACACCCACCACAGCCACATCTGCACATCGCAGCAGGGCTGCCCAGCTCACCAGCTTTTACAGAAAGATGGAAAAGATCTTTAAGATCATCAAGTCCAACTGCAAACCCAACGCTGCAAATCCCACCACCGAATCAGGTCCCAGAGCACCACGTCCACACAGTTTTCAGACCCCTCCGGGGATGGTGACTTCACTGCCACCCTGGGCAGCCTCTGCCAGGGCTTGATGAGCCTTTACATGAAGGTATTTTTCTTAATCATAGACTCATGGAACGGTTTGTGTTGGAAGGGACCTCAAAGTCCATCCAGTTCCACTACTCCTGGTGTGTGGGCCAGACCTTGGAATCAGGGATGGTTTGGGTTGGAAAAGACTTCAAAGTCCATCCAGTTCCACCCCCTCCCATAGGCAGGGAGACCTCCACTGGATCAGGGGTTCCAAGCCTCATCCAATCTGCCCTTCAACACCTCCAGGGATGGGGCAGCCACCACTGCCCTGGGCAACCTGTTCCAGGGCCTCCCCACCCTCATAGGAGAACATTTCTCCCTAAGATCTCATCTCAGTCTCCACTCTTCCAGCTCAAAACCATTCCTCTCATCCCATCCTTGAGCTCCCTGATCAAGAGCCCCTCCCCAGCTTTCCTGGAGCCCCTTTCCATACTGGAAGCTGCTCTAAGGTCTCATCAGAGCCTTCTCTTCTCCAGAGTGGACAACCCCAACCCTCCCAGCCTGGCCTCAGAGTAGAGGTGCTGCAGCCCTCGCATCATCCGTCTGATCCAAATATCCAATCTACATGTCCCCTGGGACAACTTCAGGCTGCTTCCTCTCATCCTACTGCTCGTTCCTTAGGAGAAGAACCCAATCTCCCACCTCACTACAAGGTCCTTTCAGGGAGCTGCTGGCAAGGTTGGTTGAACCAACACGCTGGAGCCTTCACCTCTCCCAGGCTCAGTCTCTCAGGAGGGTGACAGTGCCACAGCCACACTGGGATCTGGGGCTCAGGGTGTCCATGCAGAGAGCTGCTGATGTTCTTACAGAAGATCCGGTAGCCGAAGCCTATGGAAAAGAGCGCGGGCTGGGGCGAGCGGCTCCCTGCGGGGTAGGCGGGAGCCTCCTTATAGCACGGTCACAGGGAAGGGAAAAGCATCTCAGACATTTCACCTTGTTAGGCTGGGCAGCTGAAAATAGCCGCGGGATGAAAAACAAACCAGTCGGACAACTTATCCACCATGCGGCCCTAAAGCAAACACCGAGCTCACACCGGGGAACAGCACAGACCGAGCCGGCTCCGCACTTAGGCCGCAACAACCCCATCAACACCCCAGGCTTGGCAAAGAGCGGCTGGAAAGCTGCCTGGAGGAGAAGGACCTGGGGAAGTTGGTCAAGAGCAGCTGAACGCGAGCCAGCAGTGGCCCAGGTGGCCAAGAAGGCCAAGAGCCGCCTTCTCTTCTCCAGGTTGGACAACCCAAACTCTCCCAGCCTGGCCTCGTACAGCTGGTGCTCCAGCCCCCGCATCACCTCACCCCAAAACCTCCGTGTCCTTCCGCTGTCGAGGGCAGGAAAGTTATTTAATTAAAAAAGTCATTTAATTAAGCTGTGTCCTGGAGGCCATCTGGATGAAGGAGGAGACGCAGCAGGTGTGAAACTGGGGAGTGTGAAAATGAGCTTGGAAGATGCCGACACGTTTCTGGGAACGGTGACAGCAACACGGCCGGAAGCTCCATGGGCAGAGGGACCTCCTGGCGAGGCCTTCGTAGGATCATGGGATGGTTTGGGTTGGAAGGGACCTGGAAGCTCATTGGATCATTCCTCAAAGCTCATTCCACCTCCCAATGGATCAAGGAGCTTCAAGCCCCATCCAATCTGGCCCTGAACCCCTCCAGGGATGGGGCAGCCTGCTCTGGTTAACCTGGGCCAGGGCCTCCCCAATCCTCAGCACGAAGAATTTCTTCCTGAGATCTGACCTAAATCTTCTCTCTTTCCGCTTAAAAACCACAGCAACTCCTGGTACTTTTCAATAATGAGCACGACCCACGACACGCCGTGATTTTTGCCACAAGACCCAAAGCAGAAGGAAAAGCATCCCATCACCGTCAATAACAGCAGCTCTTTGGAAAATAACGTTGTAAGAAATCATTTCTTGCCCCCAAAATCGGGTTTCACCCTGCCTCTGCCTGCCCTGTTTCAAGGAGGAAAACAGCTTTTTGTTCCCTTTGGCTCACTCGCACAGGAATTACACCCTGGCGCTCGTACAAACCCAAACACACACGTTGCTCAGCAGCTTTAATCCAGAATTATTTCTCCCCTTCCTGCAATCCGACACTCAACCCGACCTCGGGGCAGGTTGTGCTAACACTCGAGGTGTTCAGGTGCGATTCGGACATGGAACGGTATTAAATTCTCATGTTTATTGTGTTTCTTCTCCGAGAATCACAGGCGCCAAAGCTCATAACCTGGAGGAATGAATTCAACTGACCTTAAAACTCAGCCTTGAAGAGGGAAAAAGATGTAAGGAACAGCTCAGCTACAAAACCAGCCTCTTTTCTTGTAAAAATGTGTGTTTCTTAGCAAATGTCACCACTTCCCCTTGGACTGGCACCTGCTTCCACTCGCGGGAAGGTGGCTGGGCTCAGCGAAACCACCTGGAGTTCCAGAGCGTTGGAAGACGTGAAGGGATGGTTGGGGTGACACGGAGCTCCTCGGAGGATACCGAGAGGTGTCGGATCCCGTCCAGCAGAGGTTGTGGATGGAGATACCTGCCAGGCAGCGAGCACGGCTCCCCGGAAAGCTCGGAGGCTCCCGAGCCAGCCCACACAGATGTCCGCAACCCGACGTGAGCCAAGGCATTTTCCGAAGTGGAAAAAATAGGTTACTTAAAAATAGGTCCATAATCCAAACAAACAAGTGCCCCGATAGCGCTTCGTAAAGCAAGAAGGGACAATTCACGTGCAAAAAGCCGTGCCCAGCTCTAATGACTTCCTCCTGCCCCTCTGATGATTTTCATACCGATCGACTGGTGCTTTGCCCCACAACTGCCAGGAAAGCAGATATTCCAGGGGAAAACGGCTCCAGCTGCCACCCGGCTCCACAAAGGGGACAGCAGCGCTGCCCTCAACCCGTAACCAACACGGCAGCGAAGAGCCCGGTGCTCAACAACAGCTTTAGGCAAAAGTCAAGGGTTTAACAGCATCACTTGCCGGCTAAAGGCAAAACTCCACAGTTAAAGGCACGATTCTCAGGTTCCACTTCCACCCCAGAGCCAAACACGGTCCCCAGAACAGCCTCGCGAGCGAGACGCTGGGTTTCAACACAGGAGTTTGAGGCAGAAGCTTCTCGAGGCTCACACAAGCCGCAGCACTAACGAGCAATGGCTTAATTAACCTTTAAGGTCCCTTCCAACCCAACCCGTTCTATCAATGAAGAGTCCATCGCTCGTGCCTGCCTGAGGACTGGCATCCACTGACGAAAATTCTTCGTGGAATCATAGAATCACCAGGTTGGAAGAGACCCACTGGATCGAGTCCACCCACTCCCATAATTTGGGTTGATTTGGAATGAATTGGGTTGGAAGGGACCTCAAAACCAATCCTGTTGAATTCTCAGAGACACCTCCCACTGGATCAGGGCCTCCCAGCCACATCCAGCCAAGTCTTCAACACCTCCAGGCACAGGGCAGCCCCCACCAGGGCCTCCCCACCCTCACCGGAGAACATTCCTCCACAAGATCTCACCTCAGTCTCCCTTCAGCTCAAAATCGTTCCCCTTATCCCATCCCTCCATATGGATATAACACCTCCAGGAGCAACCGAGGTCCTGGAGTGGCAATCGGGGGAACAGGAGGTCCCGGAGGCTGCATCCATAACAGGAGGAGAGCACGGAGAGCCCACGCAGACACGTCATTAACAGCACCACGAAGGGCAATCGAGCCTCCAGCTTGGTCCACCTGCCAGGGAGCTCATTCCTCCCCGCTCAGCTTTGGTTTTAGAGCAAGGCTAATTAAAATGAGCACAGTTAATTAATGAAGTAAACAGATTTTTCAGCACTAACAGACAGCAATTGAGGCTTTCGAGAAGAAAATGCCAGGCCGGCTGCACTCAAGCAAGAGGGGGACCAAGCTCGGCACCGAGCCCAGGCTTGGAGAGCCGCAGTGGGCTCACTGCCATGGCCGGCGCCTCGTTAATTAGCACAGCCGCCGGGTTTAATAAGCAATAGAGTTTTTAGCAGCAGAGGGATCACCTCATGGAGAACTGTTGTCGTTCACACAACCTGGAGAGGCTGCAGAGGGGCTGTGAGAATCTCATGGAGTTCAGCAAAGCCAAGGGTCACGACCTACATCTGAGCCCGGACAACCCTAAGCACCAATCCAGGGTGGGAAGAGAACGGACTGGGAGCAGCCCTGAAGAGAAGGACTTGGGGTGCTGGGGGAGGAGAAGCCCCACACGAGCCAGCAAGGTGAGCTCACAGCCCAGAAACCAACCGTGTCCTGAGCTGCACCCGAAGAGTGGGACCAGCAGGGTCAGGGAGAGGATTCCGACCCTCTGCTCCGCTCTGGGGACACCAAACCAGGAGCCTCAGCACAGGAAGGACATGGAGCTGTTGGAGCAAGTCCAGAGGAGGCCAAGGAGATGATGCAAGGGCTGCAGCACCTCTGCTACGAGGACAGGCTGGGAGAGTTGGGGTTGTTCAGCCTAGACAAGAAAAGGCTCCGAGGAGACCTCGGAGCAGCTTCCAGTACAGAAAGGGGCTCCAGGAAAGCTGGGAAGGGGCCCTTGATCCAGGAGCTCCATGATGGGACGAGGGGAACAGTTTTGAACTGAAAAAGGGAAGACGAGATCTCAGGAAGAAATGTTCTCCTGGGAGGGTGAGGAGGTCCCCATCCCTGGAGGGGTTCAGGACCAGGCTGGATGGGGCTAGAAGCCTCCTGATCCAGTGGGAGGTGTCCCTGTTCAAGGCAGGGGGGTGGAACTGGTTGAACTTTGAGATCCCTTCCAATCCAAACCATTCCATGGCTGTAATAACACCTCTTCTCCAGCAAAAGCTGACCCGCAGGTGATCGGCAGCAGAGCCCAGGTCCTGGGCTGTGCCCTGCCCTGCTCAGTGAGAAGAGCAAGGCAGCAGCTGAACCACCCGGGCTGCAGGGCCTCCAAAAATAACTCCTCTGGAAATTCCTCGGAGGCATAAACCTTGCTTCATCAGAGGGACTGCGGGATCCAGTTTCCTTAATGGAGCAGACTGGACGTGAACTGGCCAAAGGATTTAGGGTCACGTGCACAGAACCGTGAAATGGACCTCACAACCCACCCAGCCCCAACCCCCTGCTGTGGGGAGGGACACCTCCCACTGGATCGGGGGCTCCAAGCCCCGTTAACCTGGCCCTGAGCACCTCCAGGCATGGGGCAGCCACCGCTTCTCCTCAGGCTGCTCTAGGCAATCCCCACAGCTTCCTCTTCTCCAGACTGAAGAGCCCCAGGGCCCTCGGCTGCTGCCAAAACCCCTGGGCTCCAGGCCCTTCCCCAGCTCTATTCCCTTCTCCGGACACGCTCCAACTCCTCACAGGCTTTTGTGGAGCGAGGGGCCCCAAAACCAAACCCAAGCACCGAGTGCAGGGGATAGATCCCTGCCCTGCTCCTTCCAGACTGGGAACTGGACACGGCGTTCCCGACCCTTCACTTGATCCTGCGGAGCCCGGAACTCGCTCCGCTCCCGCCAACACAGCCAGTCAAACAGCTCCTCAGCTTCACCAGCCGGCAGCGTCCATCCACCAGCACCCACCCCGGCACCTCCTGCTGCCCCTGGAACTGCTCCGTGGGCCCCATCCCGTCCTGGAGCTCCTGCTGAGGGTGCGGTGGTGAGGGAGCCAGGGCGCATCCACACAGAGCAAACCCACCACAACTGGGATCTGGAGGTGCTCACCGCCTTTCCGATCACCCTGAACTATCGCGTTATCCCTCATGGAAGCAAGTGGGATGCTCTGGGGCAGATCCAGGTTGTGGGTGATGGCCGTGGTGGGATCTATCCCTTTGGGAAAACACCCAAGCTCCTCCACCTGTGCAGGACACAGCTCGAGGGGTTTGTGTCCCGACGGGAGGACACGGAGCTGCTGCGGTGGAAAGATAAGGAATTCCACCTCACCACTGACCACAGGATGCAGGTTTCGTAGAGCAAGGTCCCCGTCCAGCCTCGAGGACCATCACGAAGATCACAGAATCACCAGGTTGGAAGAGACCCATCGGATCATCGAGTCCAACCACTCCTATCAAACACTAAACCACGTCCCTCAGGATCTCGTCCACCCGTCCCTTAAACACCTCCAGGGAAGGGGAATCAACCACCTCCCTGGGCAGCCTATTCCAATGCCCAATGACCCTTTCTGTGAAAAATTTCCTCCTAATCTGTACCCTAAATCTCCCCTGGCGGAGTTTGAGGCCATCAGATGACACATCACGTCCTGAGCTAGAAAGGACTCACAAGAACCACTGAGTCCGAGTCCTTTCCCTGCACAGAACAACCCCAGTGTTCACAGCATGGGGCTGAGGGCGTTGTTTAAACGCTGCTGGAATATTGTGAGGCTCTTCCAGTGCTCTGACGCCTTCCAGGTGAAGAGATTTCTCCTTAGGTCCAATCTAACCCTCCCCTGGAGCATCCTCCTGCCATCCCCTCGGGTCAGCAAGAGCTCAGCGCCTGCTCCTCCTCCTCCCCACATGAAGCTGCAGAGCAGGTTGAGGTCTCCCCTCCATCTCTACTTCTCCAGTCTAAACAGACCCAAATCGCAGTGGTCTTTGCCCAATAACACCAGGAATCACCCCAAAGCAGAGCCAAGGCCACCCGGCAACAGCTTTTGCCCTAACACATGAGGAATCACTCCAAATCGCAGCGGTTTCTGTCCAAAACTGCCAGGAATCACCCCAAAGTGGAGCCAGGGCTGCCTGGCAGCGGCTTTTGCCAAATTTTAAGAGGAACCACCAGAAATCACAGTGGCTTTTGCCCAAAACTGCCAGGAATTCACCCCGAATAGCAGCGGCTTCGGCACAACACCACCAGGAATCACCCCAAAGTGGAGACGAGGCCGCCTGGCAGCAGCTTTTGCCTCAAGGAATCGCCCCAAGCTGCAGTGGCTTTTGTCCAAAAGTGCCAGGAATCGCCTCAAAGTGGAGCTGAGGTGAAGCCAGGACACAGCTTTGAAGCTGGTGAAGGGGCTGGAGAACAAGTCTTAAGAGGAGAGAGCTGGGGGTGTTTCTCCTGGAGAAGAGGAGGCTGAGGGGAGACCTCATTGCTCTCTGCAACTCCCCGAGAGGAGGTTGCGGAGAGGAGGGAGCTGGGTTCTTCTCCCAAGGGACAGGACGAGAGGGAATGGCCTCAAGCTCCATCAGGGGAGGCTCAGGAGGGACATCAGGAAAAAATTCTTCGCAGAAAGAAAGGGTCGTTAGGCCCTGTCAGAGGCTGCCCAGGGAGGAGGTTGATTCCCCTTCCCTGGAGGGTTTAAGGGACGGGTGGACGAGGTGCTGAGGGACATGGGTTAGTGATTGATGGGAATGGTTGGACTCGATGATCCGGTGGGTCTCTTCCAACCTGGTGATTCTGTGATTCTATGAGTCATGGAACAACTTGTCGGCAGCTTTCGCCCAAAGGCACAAGGAATCACCCCAAATCACAGCAGCTTCTGCCCCAAACTGCCAGGACTCACCCCAAAGGGCGGCTGAGGTGAGCCTGGACGCAGCTTTGGGCCACGAACAAGCGGAGCTGAGGCCGCTTGGCAGCAGATTTCACAGAATCACAGAACAACCAGGCTGGAAGGGACCCTTCGGATCTTCTAGTCCAACCGTTCCTATCAAACACTAAACCAAGTCCCTCAAGACCTCATCCACCCGTCCCTTAAACACCTCCAGGGAAGGGGAATCAACCACCTCCCTGGGCAGCCTATTCCAATGCCCAATGACCCTCTGCGTGAAAAACCTCCTCCTAATCTCCAGCCTAAATCTCCCCTGGTGGAGCTTGAGGCCATTCCCTCTCGTCCTGTCCCCTGTCCCTTGGGAGAAGAGCCCAGCTCCCTCCTCCCCACAAGTAAACAGCGAGGAACTGCCCCAAAGCAGGGCTGACCCAGGCCGGGACGCGGCTTTCGCCCAAAACCGCGAGGAATCACCCCATAGCGAAGCCGACGCTTAAAAGGACGCGGCTTTTGCCCAAAACCACCAGAAATCGCCCCGAAGAGAACCCGAGGCCGACCTGGAAGAGGCTCTCGCCCCGACCCCACGAGGAGTCGCCCCGAAGCGGAGCAGCTTCGGCCCAAAACCTGCAGAAATGGCCCCAAACCGCCTCACAGACGCTTCTCACCCAAACCCCCCGAGCCGCCCCCGCTCACCCGCCAGGGCCGCCTGGTCCAGGTTGACCCCCGGAGGGCGCTCGGCTCGGCCGCGGAGCAGGAGCAGCGCCAGCAGTAGCCCCAGCGCGGCCGCGGCCATGGCGGCACCGGCACCGCCGGCACCCCCCCGCCCCCGCACCAGTGGTACGGCCCCGGCCAGGCCCCCGCCCACCTCGCGCC
>JAUMJK010002149.1:0-42421 GCA_033558105.1 Coccyzus lansbergi
GTCTGCCTCTATGAGGTCTGCCTCCCAGGCGACGTCTGCCTCTATGAGGTCTGCCTCTATGAGGTCTGCCTCTATGAGGTCTGCCTCCCAGGCGACGTCTGCCTCTATGAGGTCTGCCTCCAGGAGGTCTGCCTCTATGAGGTCTGCCTCCCAGGCGACGTCTGCCTCTATGAGGTCTGCCTCTATGAGGTCTGCCTCCCAGGCGACGTCTGCCTCTATGAGGTCTGCCTCTATGAGGTCTGCCTCTATGAGGTCTGCCTCTATGAGGTCTGCCTCCCAGGCGACGTCTGCCTCTATGAGGTCTGCCTCCCAGGCGACGTCTGCCTCTATGAGGTCTGCCTCTATGAGGTCTGCCTCTATGAGGTCTGCCTCTATGAGGTCTGCCTCTATGAGGTCTGCCTCCCAGGCGACGTCTGCCTCTATGAGGTCTGCCTCCCAGGCGACGTCTGCCTCTATGAGGTCTGCCTCTATGAGGTCTGCCTCTATGAGGTCTGCCTCTATGAGGTCTGCCTCTATGAGGTCTGCCTCATGAGCGTCTGCCTCTATGAGGTCTGCCTCCCAGGCGACGTCTGCCTCTATGAGGTCTGCCTCTATGAGGTCTGCCTCTATGAGGTCTGCCTCCCAGGCGACGTCTGCCTCTATGAGGTCTGCCTCTATGAGGTCTGCCTCTATGAGGTCTGCCTCTATGAGGTCTGCCTCCCAGGCGACGTCTGCCTCTATGAGGTCTGCCTCTATGAGGTCTGCCTCCCAGGCGACGTCTGCCTCTATGAGGTCTGCCTCTATGAGGTCCTGCCTCTATGAGGTCTGCCTCCAGGCGACGTCTGCCTCTATGAGGTCTGCCTCTATGAGGTCTGCCTCTATGAGGTCTGCCTCCCAGGCGACGTCTGCCTCTATGAGGTCTGCCTCCAGAGTCTGCCTCTAGGAGGTCTGCCTCTATGAGGTCTGCCTCGATAGGCGCTCTGGTCTGCCTCTATGAGGTCTGCCTCCCAGGCGACGTCTGCCTCTATGAGGTCTGCCTCCCAGGCGACGTCTGCCTCTATGAGGTCTGCCTCCCAGGCGACGTCTGCCTCTATGAGGTCTGCCTCTATGAGGTCTGCCTCTATGAGGTCTGCCTCTATGAGGTCTGCCTCTATGAGGTCTGCCTCCCAGGCGACGTCTGCCTCTATGAGGTCTGCCTCTATGAGGTCTGCCTCTATGAGGTCTGCCTCCCAGGCGACGTCTGCCTCTATGAGGTCTGCCTCTATGAGGTCTGCCTCCCAGCGACGTCTGCCTCTATGAGGTCTGCCTCTATGAGGTCTGCCTCTATGAGGTCTGCCTCCAGGCGACGTCTGCCTCTATGAGGTCTGCCTCTATGAGGTCTGCCTCTATGAGGTCTGCCTCTATGAGGTCTGCCTCCCAGCGACGTCTGCCTCTATGAGGTCTGCCTCTATGAGGTCTGCCTCTATGAGGTCTGCCTCCAGCGGTCTGCCTCTATGAGGTCTGCCTCTATGAGGTCTGCCTCTATGAGGTCTGCCTCCCAGGCGACGTCTGCCTCTATGAGGTCTGCCTCTATGCGACGGTCTGCCTCTATGAGGTCTGCCTCCCAGGCGACGTCTGCCTCTATGAGGTCTGCCTCTATGAGGTCTGCCTCTATGAGGTCTGCCTCTATGAGGTCTGCCTCCCAGGCGACGTCTGCCTCTATGAGGTCTGCCTCTATGAGGTCTGCCTCTATGAGGTCTGCCTCTATGAGGTCTCCTCCCAGGCGACGTCTGCCTCTATGAGGTCTGCCTCTATGAGGTCTGCCTCTATGAGGTCTGCCTCCCAGGCGACGTCTGCCTCTATGAGGGCCTCCCAGGCAGACGTCTGCCTCTATGAGGTCTGCCTCTATGAGGTCTGCCTCCTCTATGAGGTCTGCCTCCCAGGCGACGTCTGCCTCTATGAGGTCTGCCTCTATGAGGTCTGCCTCTATGAGGTCTGCCTCTATGAGGTCTGCCTCCCAGGCGACGTCTGCCTCTATGAGGTCTGCCTCCCAGGCGACGTCTGCCTCTATGAGGTCTGCCTCTATGAGGTCTGCCTCTATGAGGTCTGCCTCCCAGGCGACGTCTGCCTCTATGAGGTCTGCCTCTATGAGGTCTGCCTCTATGAGGTCTGCCTCTATGAGGTCTGCCTCCCAGGCGACGTCTGCCTCTATGAGGTCTGCCTCCCAGGCCGTCTGCCTCTATGAGGTCTGCCTCCCAGGCGACGTCTGCCTCTATGAGGTCTGCCTCCAGGCGACGTCTGCCTCTATGAGGTCTGCCTCCCAGGCGACGTCTGCCTCTATGAGGTCTGCCTCTATGAGGTCTGCCTCCCAGGCGACGTCTGCCTCTATGAGGTCTGCCTCTATGAGGTCTGCCTCCCAGGCGACGTCTGCCTCTATGAGGTCTGCCTCCCAGGCGACGTCTGCCTCTATGAGGTCTGCCTCTATGAGGTCTGCCTCTATGAGGTCTGCCTCCCAGGCGACGTCTGCCTCTATGAGGTCTGCCTCCCAGGCGACGTCTGCCTCTATGAGGTCTGCCTCCCAGGCGACGTCTGCCTCTATGAGGTCTGCCTCAGAGGTCTGCCTCTATGAGGTCTGCCTCCCAGGCGACGTCTGCCTCTATGAGGTCTGCCTCTATGAGGTCTGCCTCCCAGGCGACGTCTGCCTCTATGAGGTCTGCCTCCCAGGCGACGTCTGCCTCTATGAGGTCTGCCTCCCAGGCGACGTCTGCCTCTATGAGGTCTGCCTCCCAGGCGACGTCTGCCTCTATGAGGTCTGCCTCTATGAGGTCTGCCTCTATGAGGTCTGCCTCCCAGGCGACGTCTGCCTCTATGAGGTCTGCCTCCCAGGCGAGTCTGCCTCTATGAGGTCTGCCTCCCAGGCGACGTCTGCCTCTATGAGGTCTGCCTCCCAGGCGACGTCTGCCTCTATGAGGTCTGCCTCTATGAGGTCTGCCTCCCAGGCGACGTCTGCCTCTATGAGGTCTGCCTCCAGGCGACGTCTGCCTCTATGAGGTCTGCCTCCAGGCGACGTCTGCCTCTATGAGGTCTGCCTCTATGAGGTCTGCCCAGGCGACGTCTGCCTCTATGAGGTCTGCCTCTATGAGGTCTGCCTCCCAGGCGACGTCTGCCTCTATGAGGTCTGCCTCCAGGCGACGTCTGCCTCTATGAGGTCTGCCTCCCAGGCGACGTCTGCCTCTATGAGGTCTGCCTCCCAGGCGACGTCTGCCTCTATGAGGTCTGCCTCCCAGGCGACGTCTGCCTCTATGAGGTCTGCCTCCCAGGCGACGTCTGCCTCTATGAGGTCTGCCTCCCAGGCGACGTCTGCCTCTATGAGGTCTGCCTCCCAGGCGACGTCTGCCTCTATGAGGTCTGCCTCCCAGGCGACGTCTGCCTCTATGAGGTCTGCCTCCCAGGCGACGTCTGCCTCTATGAGGTCTGCCTCCCAGGCGACGTCTGCCTCTATGAGGTCTGCCTCCCAGGCGACGTCTGCCTCTATGAGGTCTGCCTCCCAGGCGACGTCTGCCTCTATGAGGTCTGCCTCCCAGGCGACGTCTGCCTCTATGAGGTCTGCCTCCCAGGCGACGTCTGCCTCTATGAGGTCTGCCTCCCAGGCGACGTCTGCCTCTATGAGGTCTGCCTCCCAGGCGACGTCTGCCTCTATGAGGTCTGCCTCTATGAGGTCTGCCTCCCAGGCGACGTCTGCCTCTATGAGGTCTGCCTCCCAGGCGACGTCTGCCTCTATGAGGTCTGCCTCCCAGGCGACGTCTGCCTCTATGAGGTCTGCCTCCCAGGCGACGTCTGCCTCTATGAGGTCTGCCTCTATGAGGTCTGCCTCTATGAGGTCTGCCTCCCAGGCGACGTCTGCCTCTATGAGGTCTGCCTCTATGAGGTCTGCCTCCCAGGCGACGTCTGCCTCTATGAGGTCTGCCTCTATGAGGTCTGCCTCTATGAGGTCTGCCTCCCAGGCGACGTCTGCCTCTATGAGGTCTGCCTCTATGAGGTCTGCCTCTATGAGGTCTGCCTCCCAGGCGACGTCTGCCTCTATGAGGTCTGCCTCTATGAGGTCTGCCTCTATGAGGTCTGCCTCTATGAGGTCTGCCTCTATGAGGTCTGCCTCCCAGGCGACGTCTGCCTCTATGAGGTCTGCCTCTATGAGGTCTGCCTCCCAGGCGACGTCTGCCTCTATGAGGTCTGCCTCTATGAGGTCTGCCTCTATGAGGTCTGCCTCTATGAGGTCTGCCTCCCAGGCGACGTCTGCCTCTATGAGGTCTGCCTCTATGAGGTCTGCCTCTATGAGGTCTGCCTCTATGAGGTCTGCCTCCCAGGCGACGTCTGCCTCTATGAGGTCTGCCTCCCAGGCGACGTCTGCCTCTATGAGGGTCTGCCTCTATGAGGTCTGCCTCTATGAGGTCTGCCTCTATGAGGTCTGCCTCCCAGGCGACGTCTTGCCCTCTATGAGGTCTGCCTCCCAGGCGACGTCTGCCTCTATGAGGTCTGCCTCCCAGGCGACGTCTGCCTCTATGAGGTCTGCCTCTATGAGGTCTGCCTCCCAGGCGACGTCTGCCTCTATGAGGTCTGCCTCCCAGGCGACGTCTGCCTCTATGAGGTCTTGCCTCTATGAGGTCTGCCTCTATGAGGTCTGCCTCTATGAGGTCTGCCTCCCAGGCGACGTCTGCCTCTATGAGGTCTGCCTCTATGAGGTCTGCCTCTATGAGGTCTGCCTCTATGAGGTCTGCCTCTATGAGGTCTGCCTCCCAGGGCGGACGTCTGCCTCTATGAGGTCTGCCTCTATGAGGTCTGCCTCTATGAGGTCTGCCTCTATGAGGTCTGCCTCCCAGGCGACGTCTGCCTCTATGAGGTCTGCCTCTATGAGGTCTGCCTCTATGAGGTCTGCCTCTATGAGGTCTGCCTCCCAGGCGACGTCTGCCTCTATGAGGTCTGCCTCTATGAGGTCTGCCTCCCAGGCACGTCTGCCTCTATGAGGTCTGCCTCTATGAGGTCTGCCTCTATGAGGTCTGCCTCCCAGGCGACGTCTGCCTCTATGAGGTCTGCCTCTAGGTCGAGCGTCTGCCTCTATGAGGTCTGCCTCCCAGGCGACGTCTGCCTCTATGAGGTCTGCCTCTATGAGGTCTGCCTCTATGAGGTCTGCCTCCCAGGCGACGTCTGCCTCTATGAGGTCTGCCTCTATGAGGTCTGCCTCTATGAGGTCTGCCTCTATGAGGTCTGCCTCCCAGGCGACGTCTGCCTCTATGAGGTCTGCCTCTATGAGGTCTGCCTCCAGGCGACGTCTGCCTCTATGAGGTCTGCCTCCAGGCGACGTCTGCCTCTATGAGGTCTGCCTCCCAGGCGACGTCTGCCTCTATGAGGTCTGCCTCCCAGGCGACGTCTGCCTCTATGAGGTCTGCCTCAGGCGACGTCTGCCTCTATGAGGTCTGCCTCCCAGGCGACGTCTGCCTCTATGAGGTCTGCCTCTATGAGGTCTGCTCTAGGTCCTCTATGAGGTCTGCCTCCCAGGCGACGTCTGCCTCTATGAGGGGTCTGCCTCTATGAGGTCTGCCTCCCAGGGCGACGTCTGCCTCTATGAGGTCTGCCTCTATGAGGTCTGCCTCTATGAGGTCTGCCTCCCAGGCGACGTCTGCCTCTATGAGGTCTGCCTCCAGGCGACGTCTGCCTCTATGAGGTCTGCCTCCCAGGCGACGTCTGCCTCTATGAGGTCTGCCTCCCAGGCGACGTCTGCCTCTATGAGGTCTGCCTCTATGAGGTCTGCCTCTATGAGGTCTGCCTCCCAGGCGACGTCTGCCTCTATGAGGTCTGCCTCCCAGGCGACGTCTGCCTCTATGAGGTCTGCCTCCCAGGCGACGTCTGCCTCTATGAGGTCTGCCTCTATGAGGTCTGCCTCTATGAGGTCTGCCTCCCAGGCGACGTCTGCCTCTATGAGGTCTGCCTCCCAGGCGACGTCTGCCTCTATGAGGTCTGCCTCCCAGGCGACGTCTGCCTCTATGAGGTCTGCCTCTATGAGGTCTGCCTCTATGAGGTCTGCCTCTATGAGGTCTGCCTCTATGAGGTCTGCCTCCCAGGCGACGTCTGCCTCTATGAGGTCTGCCTCTATGAGGTCTGCCTCCCAGGCGACGTCTGCCTCTATGAGGTCTGCCTCTATGAGGTCTGCCTCTATGAGGTCTGCCTCTATGAGGTCTGCCTCCCAGGCGACGTCTGCCTCTATGAGGTCTGCCTCTATGAGGTCTGCCTCCCAGGCGACGTCTGCCTCTATGAGGTCTGCCTCCCAGGCGACGTCTGCCTCTATGAGGTCTGCCTCTATGAGGTCTGCCTCTATGAGGTCTGCCTCCCAGGCGACGTCTGCCTCTATGAGGTCTGCCTCTATGAGGTCTGCCTCCCAGGCGACGTCTGCCTCTATGAGGTCTGCCTCTATGAGGTCTGCCTCCCAGGCGACGTCTGCCTCTATGAGGTCTGCCTCTATGAGGTCTGCCTCTATGAGGTCTGCCTCCCAGGCGACGTCTGCCTCTATGAGGTCTGCCTCTATGAGGTCTGCCTCTATGAGGTCTGCCTCCCAGGCGACGTCTGCCTCTATGAGGTCTGCCTCTATGAGGTCTGCCTCTATGAGGTCTGCCTCCCAGGCGACGTCTGCCTCTATGAGGTCTGCCTCTATGAGGTCTGCCTCTATGAGGTCTGCCTCCCAGGCGACGTCTGCCTCTATGAGGTCTGCCTCTATGAGGTCTGCCTCTATGAGGTCTGCCTCTATGAGGTCTGCCTCCAGGCGACGTCTGCCTCTATGAGGTCTGCCTCCGAGGCGACGTCTGCCTCTATGAGGTCTGCCTCTATGAGGTCTGCCTCTATGAGGTCTGCCTCTATGAGGTCTGCCTCTATGAGGTCTGCCTCTATGAGGTCTGCCTCCCAGGCGACGTCTGCCTCTATGAGGTCTGCCTCTATGAGGTCTGCCTCTATGAGGTCTGCCTCTATGAGGTCTGCCTCCGAGGCGACGGTCTGCCTCTATGAGGTCTGCCTCTATGAGGTCTGCCTCTATGAGGTCTGCCTCCCAGGCGACGTCTGCCTCTATGAGGTCTGCCTCTATGAGGTCTGCCTCTATGAGGTCTGCCTCCCAGGCGACGTCTGCCTCTATGAGGTCTGCCTCTATGAGGTCTGCCTCTATGAGGTCTGCCTCTATGAGGTCTGCCTCCCAGGCGACGTCTGCCTCTATGAGGTCTGCCTCCCAGGCGACGTCTGCCTCTATGAGGTCTGCCTCTATGAGGTCTGCCTCCCAGGCGACGTCTGCCTCTATGAGGTCTGCCTCCCAGGCGACGTCTGCCTCTATGAGGTCTGCCTCTATGAGGTCTGCCTCCCAGGCGACGTCTGCCTCTATGAGGTCTGCCTCTATGAGGTCTGCCTCCCAGGCGACGTCTGCCTCTATGAGGTCTGCCTCTATGAGGTCTGCCTCTATGAGGTCTGCCTCCCAGGCGACGTCTGCCTCTATGAGGTCTGCCTCTATGAGGTCTGCCTCTATGAGGTCTGCCTCTATGAGGTCTGCCTCCCAGGCGACGTCTGCCTCTATGAGGTCTGCCTCTATGAGGTCTGCCTCTATGAGGTCTGCCTCCCAGGCGACGTCTGCCTCTATGAGGTCTGCCTCTATGAGGTCTGCCTCTATGAGGTCTGCCTCTATGAGGTCTGCCTCTATGAGGTCTGCCTCTATGAGGTCTGCCTCCCAGGCGACGTCTGCCTCTATGAGGTCTGCCTCTATGAGGTCTGCCTCTATGAGGTCTGCCTCTATGAGGTCTGCCTCTATGAGGTCTGCCTCCCAGGCGACGTCTGCCTCTATGAGGTCTGCCTCCCAGGCGACGTCTGCCTCTATGAGGTCTGCCTCTATGAGGTCTGCCTCCCAGGCGACGTCTGCCTCTATGAGGTCTGCCTCTATGAGGTCTGCCTCTATGAGGTCTGCCTCTATGAGGTCTGCCTCCCAGGCGACGTCTGCCTCTATGAGGTCTGCCTCTATGAGGTCTGCCTCTATGAGGTCTGCCTCTATGAGGTCTGCCTCCCAGGCGACGTCTGCCTCTATGAGGTCTGCCTCCCAGGCGACGTCTGCCTCTATGAGGTCTGCCTCTATGAGGTCTGCCTCCCAGGCGACGTCTGCCTCTATGAGGTCTGCCTCCCAGGCGACGTCTGCCTCTATGAGGTCTGCCTCTATGAGGTCTGCCTCCCAGGCGACGTCTGCCTCTATGAGGTCTGCCTCTATGAGGTCTGCCTCCCAGGCGACGTCTGCCTCTATGAGGTCTGCCTCTATGAGGTCTGCCTCTATGAGGTCTGCCTCTATGAGGTCTGCCTCCCAGGCGACGTCTGCCTCTATGAGGTCTGCCTCTATGAGGTCTGCCTCTATGAGGTCTGCCTCTATGAGGTCTGCCTCCCAGGCGACGTCTGCCTCTATGAGGTCTGCCTCTATGAGGTCTGCCTCCCAGGCGACGTCTGCCTCTATGAGGTCTGCCTCTATGAGGTCTGCCTCTATGAGGTCTGCCTCTATGAGGTCTGCCTCTATGAGGTCTGCCTCCCAGGCGACGTCTGCCTCTATGAGGTCTGCCTCCCAGGCGACGTCTGCCTCTATGAGGTCTGCCTCTATGAGGTCTGCCTCTATGAGGTCTGCCTCCCAGGCGACGTCTGCCTCTATGAGGTCTGCCTCCCAGGCGACGTCTGCCTCTATGAGGTCTGCCTCCCAGGCGACGTCTGCCTCTATGAGGTCTGCCTCCAGGCGACGTCTGCCTCTATGAGGTCTGCCTCCCAGGCGACGTCTGCCTCTATGAGGTCTGCCTCTATGAGGTCTGCCTCTATGAGGTCTGCCTCTATGAGGTCTGCCTCCCAGGCGACGTCTGCCTCTATGAGGTCTGCCTCCCAGGCGACGTCTGCCTCTATGAGGTCTGCCTCTATGAGGTCTGCCTCTATGAGGTCTGCCTCTATGAGGTCTGCCTCCCAGGCGACGTCTGCCTCTATGAGGTCTGCCTCCCAGGCGACGTCTGCCTCTATGAGGTCTGCCTCCCAGGCGACGTCTGCCTCTATGAGGTCTGCCTCTATGAGGTCTGCCTCTATGAGGTCTGCCTCTATGAGGTCTGCCTCTATGAGGTCTGCCTCTATGAGGTCTGCCTCCCAGGCGACGTCTGCCTCTATGAGGTCTGCCTCCCAGGCGACGTCTGCCTCTATGAGGTCTGCCTCCCAGGCGACGTCTGCCTCTATGAGGTCTGCCTCTATGAGGTCTGCCTCCCAGGCGACGTCTGCCTCTATGAGGTCTGCCTCTATGAGGTCTGCCTCTATGAGGTCTGCCTCTATGAGGTCTGCCTCTATGAGGTCTGCCTCCCAGGCGACGTCTGCCTCTATGAGGTCTGCCTCCCAGGCGACGTCTGCCTCTATGAGGTCTGCCTCCCAGGCGACGTCTGCCTCTATGAGGTCTGCCTCCCAGGCGACGTCTGCCTCTATGAGGTCTGCCTCCCAGGCGACGTCTGCCTCTATGAGGTCTGCCTCCCAGGCGACGTCTGCCTCTATGAGGTCTGCCTCTATGAGGTCTGCCTCTATGAGGTCTGCCTCCCAGGCGACGTCTGCCTCTATGAGGTCTGCCTCTATGAGGTCTGCCTCTATGAGGTCTGCCTCTATGAGGTCTGCCTCCCAGGCGACGTCTGCCTCTATGAGGTCTGCCTCCCAGGCGACGTCTGCCTCTATGAGGTCTGCCTCCCAGGCGACGTCTGCCTCTATGAGGTCTGCCTCCCAGGCGACGTCTGCCTCTATGAGGTCTGCCTCCCAGGCGACGTCTGCCTCTATGAGGTCTGCCTCCCAGGCGACGTCTGCCTCTATGAGGTCTGCCTCAAGGCGACGTCTGCCTCTATGAGGTCTGCCTCCCAGGCGACGTCTGCCTCTATGAGGTCTGCCTCCCAGGCGACGTCTGCCTCTATGAGGTCTGCCTCCCAGGCGACGTCTGCCTCTATGAGGTCTGCCTCCCAGGCGACGTCTGCCTCTATGAGGTCTGCCTCCCAGGCGACGTCTGCCTCTATGAGGTCTGCCTCCCAGGCGACGTCTGCCTCTATGAGGTCTGCCTCCCAGGCGACGTCTGCCTCTATGAGGTCTGCCTCCCAGGCGACGTCTGCCTCTATGAGGTCTGCCTCTATGAGGTCTGCCTCTATGAGGTCTGCCTCCCAGGCGACGTCTGCCTCTATGAGGTCTGCCTCCCAGGCGACGTCTGCCTCTATGAGGTCTGCCTCCCAGGCGACGTCTGCCTCTATGAGGTCTGCCTCTATGAGGTCTGCCTCTATGAGGTCTGCCTCTATGAGGTCTGCCTCTATGAGCTCTGCCTCTATGAGCTCTGCCTCTATGAGCTCTGCCTCCCAGGCGACGTCTGCCTCTATGAGGTCTGCCTCTATGAGGTCTGCCTCTATGAGGTCTGCCTCTATGAGGTCTGCCTCTATGAGGTCTGCCTCCCAGGCGACGTCTGCCTCTATGAGGTCTGCCTCTATGAGGTCTGCCTCCCAGGCGACGTCTGCCTCTATGAGGTCTGCCTCTATGAGGTCTGCCTCCCAGGCGACGTCTGCCTCTATGAGGTCTGCCTCCCAGGCGACGTCTGCCTCTATGAGGTCTGCCTCCCAGGCGACGTCTGCCTCTATGAGGTCTGCCTCTATGAGGTCTGCCTCTATGAGGTCTGCCTCTATGAGGTCTGCCTCTATGAGGTCTGCCTCTATGAGGTCTGCCTCCCAGGCGACGTCTGCCTCTATGAGGTCTGCCTCTATGAGGTCTGCCTCTATGAGGTCTGCCTCTATGAGGTCTGCCTCTATGAGGTCTGCCTCTATGAGGTCTGCCTCTATGAGGTCTGCCTCCCAGGCGACGTCTGCCTCTATGAGGTCTGCCTCTATGAGGTCTGCCTCTATGAGGTCTGCCTCTATGAGGTCTGCCTCCCAGGCGACGTCTGCCTCTATGAGGTCTGCCTCTATGAGGTCTGCCTCCCAGGCGACGTCTGCCTCTATGAGGTCTGCCTCTATGAGGTCTGCCTCCCAGGCGACGTCTGCCTCTATGAGGTCTGCCTCCCAGGCGACGTCTGCCTCTATGAGGTCTGCCTCTATGAGGTCTGCCTCTATGAGGTCTGCCTCTATGAGGTCTGCCTCTATGAGGTCTGCCTCCCAGGCGACGTCTGCCTCTATGAGGTCTGCCTCTATGAGGTCTGCCTCCCAGGCGACGTCTGCCTCTATGAGGTCTGCCTCTATGAGGTCTGCCTCTATGAGGTCTGCCTCTATGAGGTCTGCCTCTATGAGGTCTGCCTCCCAGGCGACGTCTGCCTCTATGAGGTCTGCCTCTATGAGGTCTGCCTCTATGAGGTCTGCCTCCCAGGCGACGTCTGCCTCTATGAGGTCTGCCTCTATGAGGTCTGCCTCCCAGGCGACGTCTGCCTCTATGAGGTCTGCCTCTATGAGGTCTGCCTCCCAGGCGACGTCTGCCTCTATGAGGTCTGCCTCTATGAGGTCTGCCTCCCAGGCGACGTCTGCCTCTATGAGGTCTGCCTCTATGAGGTCTGCCTCCCAGGCGACGTCTGCCTCTATGAGGTCTGCCTCTATGAGGTCTGCCTCTATGAGGTCTGCCTCCCAGGCGACGTCTGCCTCTATGAGGTCTGCCTCTATGAGGTCTGCCTCCCAGGCGACGTCTGCCTCTATGAGGTCTGCCTCTATGAGGTCTGCCTCCCAGGCGACGTCTGCCTCTATGAGGTCTGCCTCTATGAGGTCTGCCTCTATGAGGTCTGCCTCTATGAGGTCTGCCTCCCAGGCGACGTCTGCCTCTATGAGGTCTGCCTCTATGAGGTCTGCCTCTATGAGGTCTGCCTCCGAGGCGACGTCTGCCTCTATGAGGTCTGCCTCTATGAGGTCTGCCTCTATGAGGTCTGCCTCTATGAGGTCTGCCTCCCAGGCGACGTCTGCCTCTATGAGGTCTGCCTCTATGAGGTCTGCCTCCCAGGCGACGTCTGCCTCTATGAGGTCTGCCTCTATGAGGTCTGCCTCTATGAGGTCTGCCTCTATGAGGTCTGCCTCTATGAGGTCTGCCTCTATGAGGTCTGCCTCTATGAGGTCTGCCTCTATGAGGTCTGCCTCTATGAGGTCTGCCTCCCAGGCGACGTCTGCCTCTATGAGGTCTGCCTCTATGAGGTCTGCCTCTATGAGGTCTGCCTCTATGAGGTCTGCCTCCCAGGCGACGTCTGCCTCTATGAGGTCTGCCTCTATGAGGTCTGCCTCTATGAGGTCTGCCTCTATGAGGTCTGCCTCCCAGGCGACGTCTGCCTCTATGAGGTCTGCCTCCCAGGCGACGTCTGCCTCTATGAGGTCTGCCTCCCAGGCGACGTCTGCCTCTATGAGGTCTGCCTCCCAGGCGACGTCTGCCTCTATGAGGTCTGCCTCTATGAGGTCTGCCTCTATGAGGTCTGCCTCCCAGGCGACGTCTGCCTCTATGAGGTCTGCCTCCCAGGCGACGTCTGCCTCTATGAGGTCTGCCTCCCAGGCGACGTCTGCCTCTATGAGGTCTGCCTCCCAGGCGACGTCTGCCTCTATGAGGTCTGCCTCCCAGGCGACGTCTGCCTCTATGAGGTCTGCCTCTATGAGGTCTGCCTCTATGAGGTCTGCCTCCCAGGCGACGTCTGCCTCTATGAGGTCTGCCTCTATGAGGTCTGCCTCCCAGGCGACGTCTGCCTCTATGAGGTCTGCCTCTATGAGGTCTGCCTCTATGAGGTCTGCCTCTATGAGGTCTGCCTCTATGAGGTCTGCCTCCCAGGCGACGTCTGCCTCTATGAGGTCTGCCTCTATGAGGTCTGCCTCTATGAGGTCTGCCTCCCAGGCGACGTCTGCCTCTATGAGGTCTGCCTCTATGAGGTCTGCCTCCCTGGCGACGTCTGCCTCTATGAGTTCTGCCTCCCAGGCGACGTCTGCCTCTATGAGTTCTGCCTCCCAGGCGACGTCTGCCTCTATGAGGTCTGCCTCCCAGGCGACGTCTGCCTCTATGAGGTCTGCCTCTATGAGGTCTGCCTCTATGAGGTCTGCCTCCCAGGCGACGTCTGCCTCTATGAGGTCTGCCTCTATGAGGTCTGCCTCCCAGGCGACGTCTGCCTCTATGAGGTCTGCCTCCCAGGCGACGTCTGCCTCTATGAGGTCTGCCTCCCAGGCGACGTCTGCCTCTATGAGGTCTGCCTCCCAGGCGACGTCTGCCTCTATGAGGTCTGCCTCCCAGGCGACGTCTGCCTCTATGAGGTCTGCCTCCCAGGCGACGTCTGCCTCTATGAGGTCTGCCTCCCAGGCGACGTCTGCCTCTATGAGGTCTGCCTCCCAGGCGACGTCTGCCTCTATGAGGTCTGCCTCCCAGGCGACGTCTGCCTCTATGAGGTCTGCCTCCCAGGCGACGTCTGCCTCTATGAGGTCTGCCTCTATGAGGTCTGCCTCTATGAGGTCTGCCTCTATGAGGTCTGCCTCTATGAGGTCTGCCTCCCAGGCGACGTCTGCCTCTATGAGGTCTGCCTCCCAGGCGACGTCTGCCTCTATGAGGTCTGCCTCCCAGGCGACGTCTGCCTCTATGAGGTCTGCCTCCCAGGCGACGTCTGCCTCTATGAGGTCTGCCTCCCAGGCGACGTCTGCCTCTATGAGGTCTGCCTCCCAGGCGACGTCTGCCTCTATGAGGTCTGCCTCTATGAGGTCTGCCTCTATGAGGTCTGCCTCTATGAGGTCTGCCTCTATGAGGTCTGCCTCTATGAGGTCTGCCTCTATGAGGTCTGCCTCCCTGGCGACGTCTGCCTCTATGAGGTCTGCCTCCCTGGCGACGTCTGCCTCTATGAGTTCTGCCTCCCAGGCGACGTCTGCCTCTATGAGTTCTGCCTCCCAGGCGACGTCTGCCTCTATGAGGTCTGCCTCCCAGGCGACGTCTGCCTCTATGAGGTCTGCCTCTATGAGGTCTGCCTCTATGAGGTCTGCCTCCCAGGCGACGTCTGCCTCTATGAGGTCTGCCTCTATGAGGTCTGCCTCCCAGGCGACGTCTGCCTCTATGAGGTCTGCCTCTATGAGGTCTGCCTCCCAGGCGACGTCTGCCTCTATGAGGTCTGCCTCCCAGGCGACGTCTGCCTCTATGAGGTCTGCCTCCCAGGCGACGTCTGCCTCTATGAGGTCTGCCTCCCAGGCGACGTCTGCCTCTATGAGGTCTGCCTCCCAGGCGACGTCTGCCTCTATGAGGTCTGCCTCCCAGGCGACGTCTGCCTCTATGAGGTCTGCCTCCCAGGCGACGTCTGCCTCTATGAGGTCTGCCTCCCAGGCGACGTCTGCCTCTATGAGGTCTGCCTCCCAGGCGACGTCTGCCTCTATGAGGTCTGCCTCCCAGGCGACGTCTGCCTCTATGAGGTCTGCCTCCCAGGCGACGTCTGCCTCTATGAGGTCTGCCTCCCAGGCGACGTCTGCCTCTATGAGGTCTGCCTCCCAGGCGACGTCTGCCTCTATGAGGTCTGCCTCCCAGGCGACGTCTGCCTCTATGAGGTCTGCCTCCCAGGCGACGTCTGCCTCTATGAGGTCTGCCTCCCAGGCGACGTCTGCCTCTATGAGGTCTGCCTCCCAGGCGACGTCTGCCTCTATGAGGTCTGCCTCCCAGGCGACGTCTGCCTCTATGAGGTCTGCCTCCCAGGCGACGTCTGCCTCTATGAGGTCTGCCTCCCAGGCGACGTCTGCCTCTATGAGGTCTGCCTCTATGAGGTCTGCCTCTATGAGGTCTGCCTCTATGAGGTCTGCCTCTATGAGGTCTGCCTCCCAGGCGACGTCTGCCTCTATGAGGTCTGCCTCTATGAGGTCTGCCTCTATGAGGTCTGCCTCTATGAGGTCTGCCTCTATGAGGTCTGCCTCTATGAGGTCTGCCTCTATGAGGTCTGCCTCTATGAGGTCTGCCTCTATGAGGTCTGCCTCTATGAGGTCTGCCTCTATGAGGTCTGCCTCTATGAGGTCTGCCTCCCAGGCGACGTCTGCCTCTATGAGGTCTGCCTCTATGAGGTCTGCCTCTATGAGGTCTGCCTCTATGAGGTCTGCCTCTATGAGGTCTGCCTCTATGAGGTCTGCCTCTATGAGGTCTGCCTCCCAGGCGACGTCTGCCTCTATGAGGTCTGCCTCTATGAGGTCTGCCTCCCTGGCGACGTCTGCCTCTATGAGTTCTGCCTCCCAGGCGACGTCTGCCTCTATGAGGTCTGCCTCCCAGGCGACGTCTGCCTCTATGAGGTCTGCCTCCCAGGCGACGTCTGCCTCTATGAGGTCTGCCTCTATGAGGTCTGCCTCTATGAGGTCTGCCTCCCAGGCGACGTCTGCCTCTATGAGGTCTGCCTCTATGAGGTCTGCCTCCCAGGCGACGTCTGCCTCTATGAGGTCTGCCTCCCAGGCGACGTCTGCCTCTATGAGGTCTGCCTCCCAGGCGACGTCTGCCTCTATGAGGTCTGCCTCCCAGGCGACGTCTGCCTCTATGAGGTCTGCCTCCCAGGCGACGTCTGCCTCTATGAGGTCTGCCTCCCAGGCGACGTCTGCCTCTATGAGGTCTGCCTCCCAGGCGACGTCTGCCTCTATGAGGTCTGCCTCCCAGGCGACGTCTGCCTCTATGAGGTCTGCCTCCCAGGCGACGTCTGCCTCTATGAGGTCTGCCTCCCAGGCGACGTCTGCCTCTATGAGGTCTGCCTCCCAGGCGACGTCTGCCTCTATGAGGTCTGCCTCCCAGGCGACGTCTGCCTCTATGAGGTCTGCCTCCCAGGCGACGTCTGCCTCTATGAGGTCTGCCTCCCAGGCGACGTCTGCCTCTATGAGGTCTGCCTCCCAGGCGACGTCTGCCTCTATGAGGTCTGCCTCCCAGGCGACGTCTGCCTCTATGAGGTCTGCCTCCCAGGCGACGTCTGCCTCTATGAGGTCTGCCTCCCAGGCGACGTCTGCCTCTATGAGGTCTGCCTCCCAGGCGACGTCTGCCTCTATGAGGTCTGCCTCCCAGGCGACGTCTGCCTCTATGAGGTCTGCCTCCCAGGCGACGTCTGCCTCTATGAGGTCTGCCTCTATGAGGTCTGCCTCTATGAGGTCTGCCTCTATGAGGTCTGCCTCCCAGGCGACGTCTGCCTCTATGAGGTCTGCCTCTATGAGGTCTGCCTCTATGAGGTCTGCCTCCCAGGCGACGTCTGCCTCTATGAGGTCTGCCTCCCAGGCGACGTCTGCCTCTATGAGGTCTGCCTCCCAGGCGACGTCTGCCTCTATGAGGTCTGCCTCCCAGGCGACGTCTGCCTCTATGAGGTCTGCCTCCCAGGCGACGTCTGCCTCTATGAGGTCTGCCTCCCAGGCGACGTCTGCCTCTATGAGGTCTGCCTCCCAGGCGACGTCTGCCTCTATGAGGTCTGCCTCCCAGGCGACGTCTGCCTCTATGAGGTCTGCCTCCCAGGCGACGTCTGCCTCTATGAGGTCTGCCTCCCAGGCGACGTCTGCCTCTATGAGGTCTGCCTCCCAGGCGACGTCTGCCTCTATGAGGTCTGCCTCCCAGGCGACGTCTGCCTCTATGAGGTCTGCCTCCCAGGCGACGTCTGCCTCTATGAGGTCTGCCTCCCAGGCGACGTCTGCCTCTATGAGGTCTGCCTCCCAGGCGACGTCTGCCTCTATGAGGTCTGCCTCCCAGGCGACGTCTGCCTCTATGAGGTCTGCCTCCCAGGCGACGTCTGCCTCTATGAGGTCTGCCTCCCAGGCGACGTCTGCCTCTATGAGGTCTGCCTCCCAGGCGACGTCTGCCTCTATGAGGTCTGCCTCCCAGGCGACGTCTGCCTCTATGAGGTCTGCCTCCCAGGCGACGTCTGCCTCTATGAGGTCTGCCTCCCAGGCGACGTCAGCCTCTATGAGGTCTGCCTCCCAGGCGACGTCTGCCTCTATGAGGTCTGCCTCCCAGGCGACGTCTGCCTGTATGAGGTCTGCCTCCCAGGCGACGTCTGCCTCTATGAGGTCTGCCTCCCAGGCGACGTCTGCCTCTATGAGGTCTGCCTCCCAGGCGACGTCTGCCTCTATGAGGTCTGCCTCCCAGGCGACGTCTGCCTCTATGAGGTCTGCCTCCCAGGCGACGTCTGCCTCTATGAGGTCTGCCTCCCAGGCGACGTCTGCCTCTATGAGGTCTGCCTCCCAGGCGACGTCTGCCTCTATGAGGTCTGCCTCCCAGGCGACGTCTGCCTCTATGACGTCCGCCTCCCAGGCGTCGCCTGCCTCCCAGGCGTCGCCTGCCTCCCAGGCGTCGCCTGCCTCCCAGGCGTCGCCTGCCTCTATGACACCTGCCTCCCAGGCGTCGCCTGCCTCCCAGGCGTCGCCTGCCTCTATGATGCCCGCCTCCCAGGTGACGCCCGCCTCCCAGGCGACGCCTGCCTCCCAGGCGACGCCCGCCTCCCAGGCGACGCCCGCCTCTATGACGCCCGCCTCTATGACGCCCGCCTCTATGACGCCCGCCTCCCAGGCGGCGGCTGCCTCCCAGGCGGCGGCTGCCTCTATGACGTCTGCATCCCAGGCGACGGCTGCCTCTATGACGCCCGCCTCCCAGGCGACGCCCGCCTCCCAGGCGACGCCCGCCTCCATGACGTCGGTCTGCCTCTATGACGCCTGCCTTCATGAGGTCGGTCTGCCCGCCTCTATGACGCCCGCCTCCCACGCGACGCCCGCCTCTATGACGCCCGCCTCTATGACGCCCGCCTCTATGACGCCCGCCTCCCACGCGACGCCCGCCTCCCACGCGACGCCCGCCTCTATCACGCCCGCCTCCCAGGCGATGCCCGCCTCCCAGGCGACGCCCGCCTCCCAGGCGACGCCCGCCTCTATCACGCCCGCCTCTATCACGCCCGCCTCCATGAGGTCGGTCTGCCTGCCTCCATGAGGTCGGTCTGCCTGCCTCCATGAGGTCGGTCTGCCTGCCTCCCAGGCGACGTCCGCCTCTATCACGCCTGCCTCCATGAGGTCGGTCTGCCTGCCTCCATGAGGTCGGTCTGCCTGCCTCCCAGGCGACGTCCGCCTCTATCACGCCTGCCTCCATGAGGTCGGTCTGCCCGCCTCTATGACGCCCGCCTCTATGACGCCCGCCTCCCAGGCGACGTCCGCCTCCCAGGCGACGTCCGCCTCTATCACGCCTGCCTCCCAGGCGACGTCCGCCTCTATCACGCCTGCCTCCCAGGCGACGTCCGCCTCTATCACGCCTGCCTCCATGAGGTCGGTCTGCCTGCCTCCATGAGGTCGGTCTGCCTGCCTCCCAGGCGACGTCTGCCTCTATGACGTCCGCCTCTATGACGCCTGCCTCCCAGGCGACGTCCGCCTCTATGACGCCTGCCTCCATGAGGTCGGTTTGCCTGCCTCCCAGGCGACGTCTGCCTCTATGACGCCTGCCTCCATGAGGTGCGTCTGCCTGCCTGCCTCCATGAGGTGCGTCTGCCTGCCTGCCTGCCTCCATGAGGTGCGTCTGCCTGCCTGCCTGCCTCCATGAGGTGCGTCTGCCTGCCTGCCTGCCTCCATGAGGTGCGTCTGCCTGCCTGCCTGCCTCCATGAGGTGCGTCTGCCTGCCTGCCTGCCTCCATGAGGTGCGTCTGCCTGCCTGCCTGCCTCCATGAGGTGCGTCTGCCTGCCTGCCTGCTTCCCAGGCGGCGTCTGCCTGCCTGCCTGCCTCCCAGGCGGCGTCTGCCTGCCTGCCTGCCTCCCAGGCGGCGTCTGCCTGCCTGCCTGCCTCCCAGGCGGCGTCTGCCTGCCTGCCTGCCTCCCAGGCGGCGTCTGCCTGCCTGCCTGCCTCCCAGGCGGCGTCTGCCTCTGTTTCCCGGAGGTCTGCCCCTAGGAGGTCTGCCCCTAGGAGGTCTGCCCCTAGGAGGTCTGCCCCTAGGAGGTCTGCCCCTAGGAGGTCTGCCCCTGTTTACCAGAGTTCAGCCCCTAGGAGGTCTGCCCCTTATTTATAGAGGCCCGCCTCCGCGGCGACGCCCGCCTCCGCAATTTGATGACCCAATGGTGCTGGGTGAGGTCCTGAGGCTCCTGAATGAGGCCCTGGCTGGAGCTCAATGAGGAACAACTCATAGAGGAACATCTCATAGAAAGAACCAAGAAGCTTTTCCTCCTCCTTCACCTACTTTCCTCTTTGACCATTTCTCTGTCGCCTATATGCTCATAATTAAGCAATTCCCAACTCTCCCGATTAACTAATCGTCTTCATCAGCCTCTAATTAACCAGTTACCTTCATCACCAGCTTCTTGGTCACCAAGTGGAAGGACCTCCGTGTGGGCATCATCGTCCGCCTGAGGAGAAACATCTTCATCCCCGTAAGTGCTTCTAATTTAAGTAACAACAGATTTATCGGCTTTTCTCCAGCCTCATATTTCATTGAATTGGATGTAATTAATTGGATTTTCTCCAGGCAGACATCCTCCTCCTCTCCAGCTCGGAGCCCAACAGCCTCTGCTACATGGAGACGGCTGAGCTGGACGGGTAAGACCTTCTGGCCCATTCCTGACCCTCGTTAAGGCCTCGTTAAGCCCACCCTGACCCTCAGTTCCCTCGACCTCGACCCAAACTCGACGCGACCCTCAGTTCCCTCGATCTGAACTCGACGCGACCCTCGAGGCCCCCGCCCCGACCTCAATTCGACCCTTAATTCCACTGCCTCTCCGCCTAGCCACCCCAGCTCTGCCTAACAAAGATCCGACTCTCCACTGACCCGACGTGACTCTCCACTGACTCTCAGCCTAGCAAAGCTCGGCCCAACTGACCAAGCTTAGCCTCACGAATCAACCACAGCCTCACGAAGCTCAACCTGAGCCCTACAGCCCGACCTAAGCCCTACAGCCCGACCAACACTTGCCCTAACCCTAAGCCAACCATAACCATAACCCTAACCCTTAACCTAAGCTTAACCCTAATCTTAAGCCTAACCTTAGCACTAAGCCTAACACTAACCCCTAAACCTAACCATAACCCTTACCAAAACCCTAACCCAAATCCCAGAGTCCTGGGGGTCTCTAGAAAGGTCAGGGGGTCCTTTAGAAGGGTCCTGAGGGTCTCTAGAATGCTCTGGGGGAACTTTGAAGAGTCCTGTGTGTCTCTAGAAGGGTCTGGGGGCCTTTAGAATGGTTCTCGGGAGTTCTAGAAGGGTCTTAGCATCTTTAGAAGGGTCCTGGGTGCCTCTAGAAGGGTCCTATGGGCTCTAGAAGGGTCTGGGGACCCTAACCCTAACCCAAACCCGAATACCTAACCCTAACCCTAAACCTAACCTTAACTCTAACCTTAACCCTAATCTTAACACTAACGCCTAAAACTAAACCTAACCCTAGCACTTGCCCTAACTCTAACCCTAACCCGTAACCCTAGCTCTGACCTTAACCCTGACCTGTGACCCTTACCCTTGACTTTTTGACCTCTTTGCCAGAGCCAGGAACTCAAGGCTGAGTTGCTACATAGTCCTGGGCTCTTAGACACCAGTTCAGACGACCACCTCACCTTCTCACACCAGTTACTGGCACGAAGTTTGGCCTCTCTGAATCCGCCTGATGGACCTGCAAGAAAATACATGCTTGGACGTAACCCAAGTGGAAAGGCAGCTCCCAGCAAATCCCACCTCCTGGTACATTACCTTGACCCCTCACCCACCCGGACACCATTTTGGGCTGACATGTCGAGGATGAGCTCCACCTGGAAACCACAAGCAGTAAAGGACTTCAGAGGCTACAAGACACATGAGCAACGACTGCTGCTTCACACAACTCACCTGTGCTCTCCTCATCCGAGCCAGCTCCTCCGACACTCTCCTGCTTTGCCCATTGCCGTGTGCCTTCATAGCAAAAACAAACCCCATTATCTAGCTGTAAATCCACCACTCACATCTTCCCACCAACGCCCACAGCAGACACACCTCGCTCTGACACTCTACCTGCACCAACTCCATCCCTGCCCCTCGGAGCACAGCTCGGCTCTCGACATCTGAAAAACACAACAGCAAAGGAGTCGCCCTGACTCTTCACAGTAACTAAAGATCTCCAAGACTCTTCCCTGCTTGTACTCAGAAGGGCCTCTACTGCGCATCACAGCCAAGCAAAGCTCGTCCACAACCAAACCCAAACGTTAAGTGCTGCCCCCTCGGCACTCAAAACCCTTCGTTACTGCTCCAATGGCTTCTCCCACACAGTTTTGATCATCCCCTTCATAGCTCCAGAGACTAACAGAAACTACCCTCTTCACATATCACAACTAGGGCTGCTCCTTCTGCCACGTAACAGATGGTCCTAGACTGCAACTTCTCATCACATGAAAACATTAAGCACAAAATCAGGCCAGAAGACCTCTGCTGATTCTTCTCACCTCCTCTGCACACCAGGCAGAGCAGCTCCAACCACACACAAAGACACACAGAACACAAACACACAAGACCCACACTGTGAACTGGAGACAAAAGGAAAGTCACAGCAGCAAGGAGGACTCCTGGGACCACACATGCCAATGGGCAAGGCAAAGGACAGGGCTCCCAGGGAGAACCTACGGCAGCCCTGGATAAGCCAAGAACCGTGCATGGTTCCAAGGAGATGGGGACACAACGGACGAGACGAACGGGCAAGATGCACCTTTTAAAGACCTAAAGATGCAGAGGAGGCACAGAACAAGTCCCAGAAAAAGGATCAAGAGGACATCAAGACCTGCATAATATTTCAGACATGGGACAGTGACTACACAAACTAGACAACAACACCAGATAGAGGCTGGAACTGCCCTGCCCGGGCAGGGTTTGGGCTGACAAACAGGCCCCTCTGCCTTCACCCACCCAAAGAGAGCTCTCCCTGCACAGACCTCTCCCCTAGGCTACCTTCAAATCCCGTCCCTGCTATCCCCAAGCCGCCTCCCGCTTCCCAACTCTCCTCCCTCCACTTAGCTTTCCGAAGGCCACAAATGAAGCTCTCCTCGGCCAAAGCTGCTCGAGTCACGTCCACTAATGGAAATAATCCTGCAGTCACTGGCTTCCTCTTCAGTATCTACAAGAAAAAAACAAACAGAGAAGCAAAGCGTCAAAATACGAGAGCACTCCAGGCTTTAGGAGCTCAATTCCAGAAAAGCAGTGGCCAAGCTAACAGAAACTTTTATCCTCCATATGGTGCCAGCAACAAACTGCAGAGACTCTAGGATCAATGCATCACCACCACCCCCAAACTTGAATAAAGAACAGCAACAAGTTGCCCCATAGACAAAGCCCTCATCAGACACAAGGAGTCGAAACAGCAGCAAAGCTCTGATCTCAAGAGAAACCAGAGGCTGAATGACCACCTCAAGCAAGGCCTGGGGCTTATATACCCCCTGGGCCTTCACACACATCACCTGTGAATGGGGTGAACTCTCTCAAAGGTATCAATATGGTCTGGGGAGCAGCTGTGTTTGATTGACTCTACTTGACATTCTGGGCAAGAGTGATTCTATGACTCTGCCCAGTGGTGCAGCCTTTTCAGATCCCTTTATCATAGAATAGAATCATAGAACACTGGGTTGGAAGGGACCCATCGGATCTTCTAGTCCAACCATTCCTATCAAACACTAAACCAAGTCCCTCAAGACCTCATCCACCTGTGCCTTAAACACCTCCAGGGAAGGGGAATCAACCACCTCCCTGGGCAGCCTATTCCAATGCCCAATGACCCTTTCCATGAAAAACTTCTTCCTAATCTCCAGCCTAAATCTCCCCTGGTGGAGCTTGAGGCCATTCCCTCTTGTCCTGTCCCCTGTCCCTTGGGAGAAGAGGCCAGTTCCCTCCTCTCTACAACCTCCCTTCAGGTAGTTGTAGAGAGTAATGAGGTCTCCTCTCAGCCTCCCCTTCTCCAGGCTAAACACCCCCAGCTCTCTCAGACGCTCCTCATAGGGCCTGTTCTCCAGCCCCTTCACCAGCCACGTTGCTCTTCTCTGGACTCGCTCCAGAGCCTCAACATCCTTCTTGTGGTGAGGGGCCCAGAACTGAACACAGGATTCAAGGAGCAGCCTCACCAGTGCTGAGTACAGAGGGAGAATCACCTCCCTGGACCTGCTGGTCACACCATTTCTGATGCAAGCCAGGATGCCCTTGGCCTTCTTGGCCACCTGGGCACACTGCTGGCTCATGTTCAGTCGACCAACACCCCCAGGTCCCTCTCCTCCTGGCAGCTTTCTAGCCAGACTTCTCCCAGTCTGTAGTTCTGCATAGGGTTGTTGTGCCCCAAGTGCAGGACCCGGCATTTGGTTGTGTTAAACCTCATCCCATTGGTCTCAGCCCATGGATCCAGCCTTTTAGATCCCTTTGCAGAGCCTCCCTACCCTCCAGCAGATCCACACTTCCACCCAGCTCAGTGTCATCTGCAAACTTGCTAAAGGTACACTCAGTGCCCTCATCCAGGTCATTGATAAAGACATTGAACAGGATTGGACCCAGCACTGAGCCCTGGGGAACCCCACTTGTCACTGGCCTCCAGCTGGACATAACACCATTTCCCACCACTCTCTGGGCCCTCCAGCCAAGCAGTTTTCCATCCAGGAGAGTGTGTGCCTGTCCAGGCCAGAGGTGACAGTTTCTGAAGCAGAATACTCTGAGAAACTGTGTCAAAGGCTTTGCTGAAGTCCAGGAAGATACATCCACAGCCTTTCCCTCGTCCAGCAGCCGAGTCACTTTGTCATAGAAGGCGATCAGGTTGGTTTGGCAGGACCTGCCATTTGTGAACCCATGTTGGCTGCACCTGATCACCCGGTTCTCTTGCATGTGCTTCATGACAGCTCTCAAGATCACCTGTTCCATGACTTTCCCTGCACTGAGGTCAGACTGACTGGTCTGGAGTTCCCCGGATCCTCCCTGTGACCCTTCTTGTAGATGGGCACAACATCAACCTCCAGTCCAGAGGTACCTCCCCAATCTTCCAGGACTGCTGGAAGATGATGGAAAGGGGTTTGGCCAATATATCCGCCAGTTCCCTCAATACCCCAGGATGTATCCCATCTGGCCCCATAGACTTGTGGGTGTCTAGTTGGCCAAGCAGGGCTCTGACCACCTCCTCTTGGACCATGGGAGCCTCATATTGTTCCTCTGTTTCCGGGGTATCTACACAGAGGGAACAGCTTTCTTTACAATTAAAGACTGAGGCAAAGAAGGCATTAAGTACCTCAGCCTTCTCCTCGTCCCCTGTCACTGCTCTTCCCTCTGAGTCCAAAAGGGACTGTATGGTCTCCCTTGTCCTCCTTTCACTGTTTATATACTTATAGAAAGATTTTTTTGTTGTCTTTTACAGACTTTGCCAATCTAAGGGCTTTGGGGGGGTCTCAGTGGGGTTGAGAAGGTCCAGGAGCTTTTCAGGGCTCTGGGGGGATTTATGGGGCTCTTAGAGGGATTGAGAGGGTGCTGGAGGGGTTTTGGGGAGAGGGTCTTTGGGAGATTGAGAGGGAGCTGGAGGTGATCTGGGGAGCATCATAGGGGGCTATAGAGGGTCTGGGAGAGTTTTGGTGGTGTCCTTGGGGGATTTTAGGGGGTCTCGGGGGCGTTGAGAGGGTCGGGGCAGGTTTTGGGGAGATTTGTGGGGCTATAATGGGATTAAGCTGGTCTTGGAGGGGATTTGGGGGGTCCCGGGGAGATTTGGGTAAGTCTTAGCAGGATGGAGAGGGTCCTGTTGGTGTTGAGGTTGGGTCTTGGGGAAGCAGAGTGGGTCCCGGTGCAAGTAGAGAGGGTTGGGTGGTAATGGAGGCTTTGGGGCATCTCGAGGAGGGTTTTAGGTGTCTCGGGCTTGAGAGGGTCCTGAGGGGGGTTGACGGGGTCTGCTAGGGGTTGAGAGGGATCTGGGGTGGGGTTTGGGGAGTTTTAGGTATCCTGGAGGACTTTGGAGGGAGTGGGTGGGGGAATTAGGGTGTCTCGAGAGACTTTGGAGGAGGTCTTAGGGAGACTGAGAGGGACTGGGAGGGGATGTGGGGAGGTGTTAGGAGGACTGAGAGGGTCCTGGAGGGGGTTTGAGGGGGTTTTAGGGGGATTTGTGGGGGTCTTTGGGGAGTTGAGAGATTCCAGGGGTTATTTGGGTTGTCTTGAGGTGTTTGGAGGGGGTCTAAGGGAGATTCAGGGGGTTCTGAGAGGATTTGGGGAGGTCTCAGGGGGATTGAAAGCAAATAGTTCTGTTAGATTTTGAAAGCAAAGAGCCATTTACACGGTGACAATGCACCCTAATCTGTTCCTTCCTTAGATGCCAGAAGCGGTGATAATTTTCAAGTACTTAAACAATACACTTATCAAACCAGTTCTATTGAAGAAGGCTTTCACATGGGTTAGTGTTTGATAGGAACGGTTGGACTCAATGATCCGATGGGTCTCTTCCAACCTGGTGATTTTATGATTTTATGATTCTGTGATTCTAACCCTACAGTATATGCTACCTAAACCTCAAATACAAAACCTTGGGAGCAGTGCTTCTGCCTCAAAAAAAGCAAAATTCCCCAAGAAGAGACCGAAATGATGCAAGACCACCTACTGCTTGGAATGCTTGTCCTGGCTGCAAGCTAATCAAATCCCAGCAATACACAAGTGAGGAAATGTGATTTCAATACACAGCCCTGAATCTACCCCTTATACTTCCCTCTCCCTCAAAAATAACACATTTTTCTTTCTGTACCTGTTTAACCCAAAACCATGTTATCCTGGGCAAGACATCAAGTACTTTCAGTGCAGAGAGCAGAATGCATTTTCTTTCTAATTATCAGGCGCAGGTCCTTAACTCTTCTGAAATGTACTTGAGAGGATAAGAGAGGTGACAGCCATCCCAGAGGAGAACAGGGATCTCGGGTGGTCTCTGGTCAAACCTCCTGCCCAGAGCAGGGTTGGCCCTGGGCTCAGAACAGGGCGCTCCAGATTTTGTCCAGCTGGGTCTTGAAACCCTTTGGCATGGAGATGGTACAACCACTCTGGGCAACCGGCTGCAGAGCCAGGCTGTCCTGGTGGTGGAAAGGTTGCTCCTGAGCGCTAGCCTCAGTTCCCTTGTTTCTGCTGATGCTGTGCGCCCACTGGGTCAGGGAGCTCTCTGTGACATCACCAAGCAGTGGAGGGTGACAGTGCACGTGTGTGTATTGTGACCTCACAGCCCTTGCTGCTTCTAAGCAGGTGCCGTCCAAGCCTGGCACAGTCTCTTGTCTGGTCTTGCGTGAGGACAGACGCGTTGAGACAAGCTTCTCCTAGAGCTGGGGGCTGCTCTGGGGGCTGCTCTCAGCAGCACTCAGTGCCCATCCCGGAGCTTGTACTTTCCTTGTATCTCCCTGTCCCTGCCTTGTTCAGGCAGCCGGGCACCACAGGCTGTGCTTGCAGAGCTGAGCTGTGCAGGAAACTGTCCTACCCTGGGCTGGCAGAAGGCAGGGCAGAGGGGTTCTGGGTGACAGTAGGGTGTCTTTCCTGAGGGACCTGGCCATTCCTTTCTCCCCTCCTGTCCCATCCCCAGGACAGCAAGTAACAGTGGCCTCTCTACATTTTTGCAGTGTAAAACATCTGCTTCGTTGTCACTAGAAATGGGGAACTACTTCTCATCTTCGAGTCCCAGTCCACCTCAGAGTGCTGAGAACAGAGCCACTGAGAATCCAGCCACTGAGAATGCAGACACAGAGAACGCAGCTGCAGAGAATGCAGCCACTGAGGACGCAGCTGCTGAGACTGAGTGGTGCTGCCCCATCTGCAGGGACAATCAAGAGGACAATGGCTATATGATGCCCTGCCACCACCAGTTTTGTTTCCCCTGTGCAGTGCACTGGCTAAGGCAAAATCCAACCTGCCCCATGTGCAGGGCAGACGCTACGCATCTCTTGCTTCAGCTGCACTTTAAAAATATGGAGGGTTATTATGCAGTCGGAATCCAACGCCCTGTAGAAACACAGGTTGAAGAGTCATCGGCTGAAAACCATCAGAATGAGCAGGAGGTTATGGGGCCAGTGCCTGTGACTCAGGCAGGTGGTTTCCCTCCTCATGTTTGGGCAGATTTTTTCAGAAGCAATCCAGATCACATCAGGCCCCTGCGGCAGTGGCTGCAACGGGAGCTCACAGTGCTCCGCCCACATAACTGGGAGTACGTGTCTCAAATGGAATCTATTGTTGTGCTCTCCCTGCTTGTGTTTGGGCTGGACGAGGAAATGTTATGGGCTGAACTACAGCCCTTCCTGAAACAACACGCACGGAGATTAATTCACCAGATCATCACCACTGCTGTGCGTCTGTGTGGCAGCAAGATCCAGCAGTACCTGGCCCAGCAGGCGCCCCATGCTGCCAGGGGTGAAGATGAGGACTCTGCTGTCAGCATCAGTCCCACCACCTCCAAGGAGAGCATTCCCATGCCCCAGTCATCCTCCTCCAGCTCTGCAGGCTCTGATGTGGAGGAGGAAGCCAGAACAGAAGAGACCACCCTTCATGGCACTGCCGGCCACCCCTCATCTGTGCCTGTTGCTGCAGGGCAGGATCAGCCTCAGCAGGAGACAGAGGCCATGGTGGATGCCAGTCCTTCTGCTCCTGACAGGAGAAACATGCCTGTGAGACGCCAGTACCCGGCAAAGAGGAGGGCCACCAATCCCCAAGATTCTCCCCAGCCCTGCAAGAGGGCCCACCTTCTTGACGAGGAAGCTAGCACCTCAGGGGTCCCGATCCATGGGGGTCCCAGCAGCCCTTCCACTGCACCTGTCCCAGCAGGGCAGGATCAGCCCCAGCAGGAGACAGAGGTTGGTGCAGCAGCAGGCACCTCTGCTCCTGCAGAGGACAACATGCCCAGGGGTTCCAAGCGCCCCGCAAAGAGGAAGGTCACCAGCCCCCAGGACTCTCCCCAGTCCTGCAAGAGGCCACATTGCTTAAAAGATGAACCCAGCACATCAGGGGCCACCATCCATGGGGGGTCCCAGCAGGTCAACCACTGAACCTGTCCCAGCAGCGCAGGATCAGCCCCAGCAGGAGACAGGGGTTGGTGCAGCAGCAGACACCTCTGCTCCTGCAGAGGACAATGTGCCCAGGGGTTCCAAGCGCCCCCCAAAGAGAAAGGCCACCAGCCCACAGGACTCTCCCCGGCCCAACAAGAGGCCACGTTGAATAGAGGAGAAAAACCATCACATCAGAGGCCACATTCCCAGGGATACCAGCCACCAGCTATCAGGTCCCACCTCCTCAGAGCAGGATCAGCACCTGGAGGAGCCAGGAGATAGGAGAGCAGAAGGTTCCTCTGCCCAGGGCTGCAGCCCCTCTGCTACAGGCCAGGACAGCTGCCACTTGTCCTTGGGCAGTTTTCCATTCCTCAGACAGCAAGAAGGGTTATGATTGGAGAACAAACAGATAGAGAAAAGTACAACAGAATAGCTCGGAATGGACTCAGAAGTATGTGATGTCATTACAGAAATTAATGGATAACCTCTATGAATAAAGATAGGGGAACTCTGAAAGAGAAAGTCCTTCTGATTTTCATTTGACTGCTTTCTCTAAGCCCACACCTCATCTTCCCCTGTGCACATGTTTACCTGATCCAGCAGTGCTGCGTCTTGTACCTGCTTGGAACAACAAACTAGAAATACTGTATTTCCCTGAACCAACATCGACACCTAGCAGAGAAGTGTGTGTGAAAAGCTGGTTCTTCAGTCATAACTTTATGAGCCTAAAAGCATTCCTTGCCAATTTAAATTGGGCAATAAAATGTGAATGGGCAATTTGTGGTAGATGTCGTATTTTTAGGGGCAGTGGGTTCCGATCTGTGAAGGTTTTTAAGTTGGAATCGTTTGAAACTCATAACAGTTATGAAAAGCAAGGTGAAGAACTTGAAGCTGTTTCTATATTCGTCTTATTCTGAAGGACCTGCACCCTAGGTAAATGTAATGAGCAATGAGAGAAGCTGTTCCCCCATCCCGTGTTAAGGTCTGAGTTTCACCGGTCAGCATTTCAATGGATTGGAGCTATTAGTGCATCAAGTGGTGCCGATTTGTTTCAACTCTCTCCCCTCCTTCATACTTCGTTTGGTTTGTATGTGGTTTCTCAGTTAATATATAGCTAATAGCTCTTATTTTTCTAGGTGTTTTAACTGCTTAGATCTTTCTGGATGTAAGGGTAAAAATCCATTTGACAGTAAAACTTCAACCCCCAATTGTTATTGATAAGGGGGAGAAGTCTGAAACCTCTACTGTAGGGAAAGCAAATGCTTTTTGGATTTGGATTTGAAGAGAGCTCTGATTATCCTATTCTCTCACTCCCCTGCTCAAGGCAGGCTGAATCAGATGAAGGTGGTTAAGGACTCCACTCAGCTTTGCATCACTCACAAAGCAGCTCAAAGTGTGCTCCATCACATCAAACAGGGTGGTAGTAAAGACATTTGAGAGTGCTGACTCAAGCGCTGATCACTGAGGGATGCCACAAGTCACTGGCCACATGGAGGACTTTGTACCACTGATGGCATTTGGGCTTGATCCTGCAGCCAACTTCCCACCCAGGGTCACTTCGTCATCCCAGACAGCCCCACTCTGGCTCTGGGGACACCACAGGAGACCGTGTCTTAGGCCTTGCACAATTCCATGTACACAACATGCCCTTCTTTCTCTGCCAGTTTTGGTTTAGAAATACTTACTTGTCATTCAAGGGCATGGAAAGGGCTGCAGGACATGTACCACTGTCTTCAGAGGTTGCCTGACCTGCCTGTAATTCTCCCAATTCTCATTCCTGCTTTGCCTGAAGATGGGTTTCACATCTGCTTTTTCCAAGGACCCCAGAACTGCTCTGATGGCTCTGGCACCTTTGAGAGCACAATCCAGAATCATGGACCAAGGTGATGCAGCAGACAGGAACACTTGCACTGGACCTGTCCAAGGCAGCTGAGATGGATCTCCCTGAGCCAGTGGGGTTTGTTCCTGGAGTCACACACAGAAATCCCAGGGTTCTATTAGGAGTCCATGTCTGAACTGGCCTCGTGCACCCCTAATGCACCCAGGGATGCTCACTGACAAGGTCTTTCCCTTTCACAAACAGAGGCACTTGAGGAGTCACAGCATCTCTCTGGCTCCTGGTTCTCATATCCAGAGGATGGGAGGCACCTCAGCCCTGCAGTGTGTCACCCCAATCTGCATTTCTCTGAGATGTGCCAAGCCATGAGGAGTGGACACAGGTTGCTCAGTTCATGCAAGAGGGTCCCCGTGTTATGTTCAGGTGATTCCTATGGGATTTGACTGTCACTGTGAATTGATCTAGGGGAAATATGATTCCTATGGGCCCTCATGGAACCCAAGGAACACTTGGTCTCAAGTCTGGTCTCACCTGGGTCCATGTCAACTCACGCAAGCTGGGGTGAGAGACCAGTGCTGGCAGTGATGGTTGTAAGGGGTGACTCCAGGACGATTGCCCTGAGGAAGATTCCCCAGGGTGTCCAACGTACATGGGCACAGACGAGACCCTGTCCGACTGCTCCTTCAGGTCTCTCATGGGAAGCCTGGTTGTAGTAACCTGTCCCAACCCTGCAAATACACACTGTTTATCTGGACACTGGGGTTTTCATCAAGGGGTAATTTCTTGGAAATGGTCTTAAGAGAATCTTTGAGGAAAAGCCCTAAACCTTCAGGTTCTGCCCTGAGGAGATCCCCTTGATTTATAGAAAGGCTGTTGTGACCCACAAGTGTCCATTGCCTATCCCTGCCTGTCACATGCAGCACGGTTGTGACCAAGCTCAGAGCCCTTAGGTCTCACAGCAAGGAGAGGGATGAGGAGGAGAGTGTGGAAGTGGAGAGAGAACAGCTCTGGGAGATGAAGTGCTGGTGTCTGCAGGGCTGCCGTGCCAAGATTCTTTCCCCCTCCATCTATGCCAACAGGAACTTTCCCTGAAACTCCAAAATGGCCTTGGAGGAAAGGTATTTGGAAACAAATATCATTGAATATCCCTTTATTTTGTTTCAACTCACTGAGAGCACAGTTCCTCATTTACAAAGACAATCAGCAAGAAAAGAGAAGACAGTGTTATAAAAACAGGATGCCTATATTATCACAATTAAATAACCAGCAACATCAACAACAAATGCAGAACCCAGTCTAGGTCTGTCATGAGCTGCATGATAACTGCCACCCAGAAGTTGATGAGCAGTTCATTGTTTCAGAGAATCATCCAAATATCAGTTTCCACACTGCATCCTTGAGCTGCCGGTTCCTGAAACTGTAGATGAGGGGGTTCACTGCTGGAGGAACCACTGAGTACAGAACTGACACCACAAGATCCAGGGATGAAGAGAAGACAGAGGGAGGCTTCAGGTTAGTGAAAGAGCCGGTACTGAGAAAGAGGGAGACCACGGCCAGGTGAGGGAGGCATGTGGAAAAGGCTTTGTGCCTTCCCTGCTCAGAGGGGATCCTCAGCACAGCCCTGAAGATCTGCACATAGGACACCACAATGAAAATAAAACACCTAAATGCTACTAAGACACCAACCACAAGAAACCCGTCTTCCCTGAGGAAGGAGTGTGAGCAGGAGAGCTTGAGGATGTGGGGCATTTCACAGAAGAACTGTTCCACAGCATTGCCCTGGCAGAGGGGCAGGGAAAATGTACTGCCTGTATTTATCAGAGCATTAAGAAACCCAGCACCCCAGGCAGCTGATGCCATGTGGACACAAACTCTGCTGTCCACAAGGGTCTCGTAGTGCAGGGGTTTGCAGATGGCAACATAGCGGTCATAGGACATGACAGTCAGAAGAGAATATTCTGCTGAAATGAAAAAGAGAAATAGAAACAATTGTGCGGCACAACCTGTGAAGGAGATGGCCCTGGTGTCCCAGAGGGAATTGGCCATGGATTTTGTAACAGTGGTGGAGATGGAGCCCAGGTCGAGGAGGGAGAGGTTGAGGAGGAAGAAGTACATGGGTGTATGGAGGTGGTGGTCACAGGTGATGGTGATGACGATGAGGCCGTTGCCCAGGAGGGCAGCCAGGTAAATGCCCAGGAAGAGGCAGAAGTGCAGTAGCTGCAGCTCCCATGTGTCTGCGAATGGCAGGAGGAGGAAGTGGGTGATGGAGCTGCTGTTGGACATCTGCTGCCTGTGGGCATGGGGCACTGTCACAGGAGGAAAGGATAGTGAGAAGTTAGGGGAGATATCTCTGAGGAAAATGAAAGTCATTTCTACACTGCATGTCCCCCACTGCTTTTTCAATTTTTTTTTTGAGATTGTCATTCATCTCTGTGCCTGGAGCCCTGCTTAGTGCCAGCTGAATGTGCCAGAGGAGCAGGTCCTCTGCCCAATGGCTGTGAGGAGTCAGCCCTCCTCTGCAGCAGGGGGTCATGGGGACAATGGGGACATCTCTGTACTCAGCACTGGTGAGGCCACTCCTTGAATACTGTGTCCAGTTCTGGGTCCCTCACCACAAGAAGGATGTTGAGGCTCTGGAGCAAATCCAGAGAAGAGCAACGAGGCTGGTTAAGGGGCTGGAGAACAGACCCTATGAGGAGCGGCTGAGAGAGCTGGGGTTGTTTAGCCTGGAGAAGAGGAGGCTGAGAGGAGACCTCATTGCTCTCTACAACTACCTGAAGGGAGGTTGTAGAGAGGAGGGAGCTGGGCTCTTCTCCCAAGGGACAGGGGACAGGACAAGAGGGAATGGCCTCAAGCTCCGCCAGGGGAGATTTAGGCTAGAGATTAGGAGGAAGTTTTTCACAGAAAGGGTCGTTGGGCATTGGAATAGGCTGCCCAGGGAGGTGGTTGATTCACCTTGCCTGGAGGTGTTTACGGGACGGGTGGATGAGGTCCTGAGGGACATGGTTTATTTTTTGATAGCAATGGTTGGACTAGAAGATCCAATGGGTCCCTTCCAACTTGGTTGTTCTATGTTTCTATGATTCTATGATTCTATGATTTCTGCTGTTCAAATTTGTCAGATCATACTGCTCTTGGTGCAGAAGGGCTCCAAGAGCTAAGAAATACTAACTGTAAAAGTGTTTGGGGGAGAGGTATTTGCAGCTCACTCTCATCTGAGCTGGAGCTTTTCCTGGAAATGAAAAACCCTCAGAATCTGTGCTGCACTCAGGGAGAACAGAGGGAGTCCTGCAAGGCGAGAGCATTGCATGTTGTTCGGTGCAGAGTAGGGGGACCTCTCCTTGGGCCTGTAATATTCTGCCTTGGGCTTGTAATATACATGTTAACCTGAAAAATCCACCAGGCACTGAGAGAGGAGAACCCCACTGCCAAGCACTCAATGTCTCAAACTTTCCTAAGGTCTCACTAGCCCACTTTCTGCACAGGACAGACACGGTTCCATTAAAAAAAAAAAAAAAAAAAAAAAAAAAACAAACCATTTTCTCTCTTGTAGTATCACTGCACTTCTCCATGGGGCTTTCAGATAACACCAAGATGTGACAGGATGGGCTTCCTGGAGGGAAGCTCACAGCTAGGGAGGACACCTAAGGAGGAAATTTAGTGTCCTAATGATGATATGTAACAGTAAGGGAGAGTCAGCTTATTCCTTGGGGAGCGTCACAGACTGCACTGACCACAGTCCCACAGATGAGATGAAAACTTGGACTTTCCATTCCATGAACCCACCTGCATGGGAGGTATCAGAAGATCAGTGCCTGACTCAGCTGCTGCAAATCCCATCCCTGGAGAGCCTGGCAGCAAAACCAAGAGAACAACAGCGAGAACAGACACAAGGGGAGAAACAGAGAGAAACGGAGTGAGGGTCTCGCTGTGAGAGGCCAGAGCAGAGGCAGTCAGACACACAGAAAGCATTCCTTTTCCTCAGATGTGCTCACCTCCTCCCAGACACCAACCTTGCTGGGCAGTTGCTCTCAGCCCCTGGGCTCTGGAGAGGGCATTGGAGCTGTGGCTGCAGAGGAGGGGGCTCAGCCTTGGTGCCCAGAGCCCTGAGGGCAGAGGTTTTGCCAGATTGGCAGGAGGCAAGGTGCTTGCTCAGAGGAAGAGGCTTTGCTGAAGAGGATCACACAGAGGTACCTGAATTTTCCCTCCCATGTCATCTCTTTTTAAATTTTCTTTTCATTCTTTGATCCCATACTTTCAGCCTGGAGATATCCCTCCTTTAAAGCATTTCCCTGTCCTACATCTTCTCCCTGTCAGTGTTCACAGAGCCCATCTGACCCTCTCTGCATCCCCTGGTCCCACACAAACCTGCCCCTTAGCTGGTAAAGCCAGGCACACGTTCTTGTTTATAAGCAGAAAAGACAGGAGAGACTAAATTTGATGGGTCCAGCAGAGGTGATGTAGCAGCTGGAGAGCCTTTCAGAAGCTCCTATCAGACCTGCTGACCAATCAAGGACACAGCTCAGAAGTCTCAGTGATTTCTTCAAGTGTGAGAGGATTCCATTAACCTGCTGAAAATCCATCCCCAAGAGTAGGAAACTGAAAACACAGACTCAGAAAATTTCCCTATCTTTAATGTAATTCCTGTCCTGATTTTCCCCTTGAAATGTCCTCCTAGAAATATCATGGGTTGATTTTGAGCTGTGAGCAGCCCTGATTCACACAGACCCTCTTAAAAGCAGAAAGAACCCCTCCTGCCAGGAGCTGCTTCTCTCCGCAACTCCTCCTCTCTCCCCCTCCCCCCCCCCCCCCCCAAGTTTTTCTTTCTCTCATCATGGGGTGCTCTTCAGGCAGGCTGAGCACTGACCCTGTTTTTCTCTCTGCTGGAGAGACTGCAAGAGCCTTCCTGACAGGTCCCTCAGGCTGTCTCTGTGCCTGCTTTAAGAGATCCTTCCAGGAAGAACATCTGCATTGTCCTGCACTCAGAGACTCCCCGGGGGATGGGATGTGAAGATGTTTAGCCATGTGAAGCCTCCTCTGTCCTCCCACCCCAGTTTTAGATGATCCCTCCAGGAAGTGCAATTTGGGAACTGTATTGAGCTGCATCTAGAGACTCACCTAGAGAAGGGATGAGAAGATTTTTCTCCAAACGGAGCCTCCACTTTCTTCCCACCCCACCCCACCTTCCCCCTCTCTTGCTCCCTCCTCTCCTCTCCTCTCGCTGCCTGCAGGCAATGCCCTCAGACCTGCAGAGCTTTGCAGAGATGCTCCCCCTGGCCAGACCTGGCTCTTTTATGAACTCTTGTCTCATTATGAGCTCACTCTGTCCCAGGAGCTCAGCCCAGCTCAGCAGCAGAGGAGCAGCCCAAGGCAGAGCTTTCTCTGCTCTCTCTGGGCTCCCTCGAGGTGTCCCTTGGGCTCCACGGGAACCTGCTGAGAAACAGGCTGAAACCATCCCTGATGTTCCCTCCCTCAGCTGAGAAAAGAAACTTATTCCTTGACCCAGCTCTTCTATGATCTCACATTTTCGTAACACAACACTTTTGAAAATTGAGACTTCTATGACCCAGGGCTTCTGTAACCCAACCCTTCTCTTACTCTTCTATGACTTTCTATGGCCTGACTCCCCTATGACCAAAATAATCTCTGACCCAACTTTTCTCTGACCCATAGAATCATAGAATCATAGAATGACCAGGTTGGAAGAGACCCATCGGATCATCAAGCCCAACCATTCCTATCAAAAAATAAACCATGTCCCTCAGGACCTCATCCACCCATGCTTTAAACACCTCCAGGCAAGGTGAATCAACCACCTCCCTGGGCAGCCTGTTCCAATACCCAATGACCCTTTCCGTGAAAAACTTCCTCCTAATCTCTAGCCTAAATCTCCCCTGGTGGAGCTTGAGGCCATTCCCTCTTGTCCTGTCCCCTGTCCCTTGGGAGAAGAGCCCAGCTCCCTCCTCTTCACAACCTCCCTTCAGGTAGTTGTAGAGAGCAATGAGGTCTCCTCTCAGCCTCCTCTTCTCCAGGTTAAACAACCCAAGCTCTCTCAGCCGCTCCTCATAGGGTCTGTTCTCCAACCCCTTCACCAGCTTTGTTGTTCTTCTCTGGACTTGCTCCAGAGCCTCAAGATCCTTGTGGTGAGGGACCCAGAACTGAACACAGGATTCAAGGAGCGGTATCACCAGTGTTGAGTACAGAGGGAGAATCACCTCCCTGGACCTGTTGGTCACACCGTTTCTGATACAAGCCAGGATGCCATTGGCCTTCTTGGCCACCTGGGCACACTGCTGGCTCATGTTCATTTGGCTGTCAACTAACACCCCCAGGTCCCTCTCCTCCTGGCAGTTTTCCAGCCAGGCTTCTCCCAGTCTGTAGTTCTGCATACGGTTGTTGTGCCCCAAGTGCAGGACCCAGCATTTGGCCTTGTTAATCCTCATGCCATTGGACTCAGCCCAGCGGTCCAGCCTGTTTAGGTCCCTTTGCAGAGCCTCCCGACCCTCCAGCAGATCCACACTTGCACAAAGCTTTGTGTCATCTGCAAACTTGCTAAGGGTACCCTCAATGCCCTCATCCAGATCACTGAAGAAGACATTAAACAGGGCTGGACCCAGCACTGACCCCTGGGGACTCCACTTGTCACTGGCCTCGAGCTGGACCCTGGTTAGGGTTAGGGTTAGGGTTAGGGTTAGGGTTAGGGTTTAGGGTTAGGGTTAGGGTTAGGGTTAGGGTTAGGGTTAGGGTTAGGGTTAGGGTTAGGGTTAGGGTTAGGGTTAGGGTTAGGGTTAGGGTTAGGGTTAGGGTTAGGGTTAGGGTTAGGGTTAGGGTTAGGGTTAGGGTTAGGGGTTAGGGTTAGGGTTAGGGTTAGGGTTAGGGTTAGGGTTAGGGTTAGGGTTAGGGTTAGGGTTAGGGTTAGGGTTAGGGTTAGGGTTAGGGTTAGGGTTAGGGTTAGGGTTAGGGTTAGGGTTAGGGTTAGGGTTAGGGTTAGGGTTAGGGTTAGGTTAGGGTTAGGGTTAGGGTTAGGGTTAGGGTTAGGGTTAGGGTTAGGGTTAGGGTTAGGGTTAGGGTTAGGGTTAGGGTTAGGGTTAGGGTTAGGGTTAGGGTTAGGGTTAGGGTTAGGGTTAGGGTTAGGGTTAGGGTTAGGGTTAGGGTTAGGGTTAGGGTTAGGGTTAGGGTTAGGGTTAGGGTTAGGGTTAGGGTTAGGGTTAGGGTTAGGGTTAGGGTTAGGGTTAGGGTTAGGGTTAGGGTTAGGGTTAGGGTTAGGGTTAGGGTTAGGGTTAGGGTTAGGGTTAGGGTTAGGGTTAGGGTTAGGGTTAGGGTTAGGGTTAGGGTTAGGGTTAGGGTTAGGGTTAGGGTTAGGGTTAGGGTTAGGGTTAGGGTTAGGGTTAGGGTTAGGGTTAGGGTTAGGGTTAGGGTTAGGGTTAGGGTTAGGGTTAGGGTTAGGGTTAGGGTTAGGGTTAGGGTTAGGGTTAGGGTTAGGGTTAGGGTTAGGGTTAGGGTTAGGGTTAGGGTTAGGGTTAGGGTTAGGGTTAGGGTTAGGGTTAGGGTTAGGGTTAGGGTTAGGGTTAGGGTTAGGGTTAGGGTTAGGGTTAGGGTTAGGGTTAGGGTTAGGGTTAGGGTTAGGGTTAGGGTTAGGGTTAGGGTTAGGGTTAGGGTTAGGGTTAGGGTTAGGGTTAGGGTTAGGGTTAGGGTTAGGGTTAGGGTTAGGGTTAGGGTTAGGGTTAGGGTTAGGGTTAGGGTTAGGGTTAGGGTTAGGGTTAGGGTTAGGGTTAGGGTTAGGGTTAGGGTTAGGGTTAGGGTTAGGGTTAGGGTTAGGGTTAGGGTTAGGGTTAGGGTTAGGGTTAGGGTTAGGGTTAGGGTTAGGGTTAGGGTTAGGGTTAGGGTTAGGGTTAGGGTTAGGGTTAGGGTTAGGGTTAGGGTTAGGGTTAGGGTTAGGGTTAGGGTTAGGGTTAGGGTTAGGGTTAGGGTTAGGGTTAGGGTTAGGGTTAGGGTTAGGGTTAGGGTTAGGGTTAGGGTTAGGGTTAGGGTTAGGGTTAGGGTTAGGGTTAGGGTTAGGGTTAGGGTTAGGGTTAGGGTTAGGGTTAGGGTTAGGGTTAGGGTTAGGGTTAGGGTTAGGGTTAGGGTTAGGGTTAGGGTTAGGGTTAGGGTTAGGGTTAGGGTTAGGGTTAGGGTTAGGGTTAGGGTTAGGGTTAGGGTTAGGGTTAGGGTTAGGGTTAGGGTTAGGGTTAGGGTTAGGGTTAGGGTTAGGGTTAGGGTTAGGGTTAGGGTTAGGGTTAGGGTTAGGGTTAGGGTTAGGGTTAGGGTTAGGGTTAGGGTTAGGGTTAGGGTTAGGGTTAGGGTTAGGGTTAGGGTTAGGGTTAGGGTTAGGGTTAGGGTTAGGGTTAGGGTTAGGGTTAGGGTTAGGGTTAGGGTTAGGGTTAGGGTTAGGGTTAGGGTTAGGGTTAGGGTTAGGGTTAGGGTTAGGGTTAGGGTTAGGGTTAGGGTTAGGGTTAGGGTTAGGGTTAGGGTTAGGGTTAGGGTTAGGGTTAGGGTTAGGGTTAGGGTTAGGGTTAGGGTTAGGGTTAGGGTTAGGGTTAGGGTTAGGGTTAGGGTTAGGGTTAGGGTTAGGGTTAGGGTTAGGGTTAGGGTTAGGGTTAGGGTTAGGGTTAGGGTTAGGGTTAGGGTTAGGGTTAGGGTTAGGGTTAGGGTTAGGGTTAGGGTTAGGGTTAGGGTTAGGGTTAGGGTTAGGGTTAGGGTTAGGGTTAGGGTTAGGGTTAGGGTTAGGGTTAGGGTTAGGGTTAGGGTTAGGGTTAGGGTTAGGGTTAGGGTTAGGGTTAGGGTTAGGGTTAGGGTTAGGGTTAGGGTTAGGGTTAGGGTTAGGGTTAGGGTTAGGGTTAGGGTTAGGGTTAGGGTTAGGGTTAGGGTTAGGGTTAGGGTTAGGGTTAGGGTTAGGGTTAGGGTTAGGGTTAGGGTTAGGGTTAGGGTTAGGGTTAGGGTTAGGGTTAGGGTTAGGGTTAGGGTTAGGGTTAGGGTTAGGGTTAGGGTTAGGGTTAGGGTTAGGGTTAGGGTTAGGGTTAGGGTTAGGGTTAGGGTTAGGGTTAGGGTTAGGGTTAGGGTTAGGGTTAGGGTTAGGGTTAGGGTTAGGGTTAGGGTTAGGGTTAGGGTTAGGGTTAGGGTTAGGGTTAGGGTTAGGGTTAGGGTTAGGGTTAGGGTTAGGGTTAGGGTTAGGGTTAGGGTTAGGGTTAGGGTTAGGGTTAGGGTTAGGGTTAGGGTTAGGGTTAGGGTTAGGGTTAGGGTTAGGGTTAGGGTTAGGGTTAGGGTTAGGGTTAGGGTTAGGGTTAGGGTTAGGGTTAGGGTTAGGGTTAGGGTTAGGGTTAGGGTTAGGGTTAGGGTTAGGGTTAGGGTTAGGGTTAGGGTTAGGGTTAGGGTTAGGGTTAGGGTTAGGGTTAGGGTTAGGGTTAGGGTTAGGGTTAGGGTTAGGGTTAGGGTTAGGGTTAGGGTTAGGGTTAGGGTTAGGGTTAGGGTTAGGGTTAGGGTTAGGGTTAGGGTTAGGGTTAGGGTTAGGGTTAGGGTTAGGGTTAGGGTTAGGGTTAGGGTTAGGGTTAGGGTTAGGGTTAGGGTTAGGGTTAGGGTTAGGGTTAGGGTTAGGGTTAGGGTTAGGGTTAGGGTTAGGGTTAGGGTTAGGGTTAGGGTTAGGGTTAGGGTTAGGGTTAGGGTTAGGGTTAGGGTTAGGGTTAGGGTTAGGGTTAGGGTTAGGGTTAGGGTTAGGGTTAGGGTTAGGGTTAGGGTTAGGGTTAGGGTTAGGGTTAGGGTTAGGGTTAGGGTTAGGGTTAGGGTTAGGGTTAGGGTTAGGGTTAGGGTTAGGGTTAGGGTTAGGGTTAGGGTTAGGGTTAGGGTTAGGGTTAGGGTTAGGGTTAGGGTTAGGGTTAGGGTTAGGGTTAGGGTTAGGGTTAGGGTTAGGGTTAGGGTTAGGGTTAGGGTTAGGGTTAGGGTTAGGGTTAGGGTTAGGGTTAGGGTTAGGGTTAGGGTTAGGGTTAGGGTTAGGGTTAGGGTTAGGGTTAGGGTTAGGGTTAGGGTTAGGGTTAGGGTTAGGGTTAGGGTTAGGGTTAGGGTTAGGGTTAGGGTTAGGGTTAGGGTTAGGGTTAGGGTTAGGGTTAGGGTTAGGGTTAGGGTTAGGGTTAGGGTTAGGGTTAGGGTTAGGGTTAGGGTTAGGGTTAGGGTTAGGGTTAGGGTTAGGGTTAGGGTTAGGGTTAGGGTTAGGGTTAGGGTTAGGGTTAGGGTTAGGGTTAGGGTTAGGGTTAGGGTTAGGGTTAGGGTTAGGGTTAGGGTTAGGGTTAGGGTTAGGGTTAGGGTTAGGGTTAGGGTTAGGGTTAGGGTTAGGGTTAGGGTTAGGGTTAGGGTTAGGGTTAGGGTTAGGGTTAGGGTTAGGGTTAGGGTTAGGGTTAGGGTTAGGGTTAGGGTTAGGGTTAGGGTTAGGGTTAGGGTTAGGGTTAGGGTTAGGGTTAGGGTTAGGGTTAGGGTTAGGGTTAGGGTTAGGGTTAGGGTTAGGGTTAGGGTTAGGGTTAGGGTTAGGGTTAGGGTTAGGGTTAGGGTTAGGGTTAGGGTTAGGGTTAGGGTTAGGGTTAGGGTTAGGGTTAGGGTTAGGGTTAGGGTTAGGGTTAGGGTTAGGGTTAGGGTTAGGGTTAGGGTTAGGGTTAGGGTTAGGGTTAGGGTTAGGGTTAGGGTTAGGGTTAGGGTTAGGGTTAGGGTTAGGGTTAGGGTTAGGGTTAGGGTTAGGGTTAGGGTTAGGGTTAGGGTTAGGGTTAGGGTTAGGGTTAGGGTTAGGGTTAGGGTTAGGGTTAGGGTTAGGGTTAGGGTTAGGGTTAGGGTTAGGGTTAGGGTTAGGGTTAGGGTTAGGGTTAGGGTTAGGGTTAGGGTTAGGGTTAGGGTTAGGGTTAGGGTTAGGGTTAGGGTTAGGGTTAGGGTTAGGGTTAGGGTTAGGGTTAGGGTTAGGGTTAGGGTTAGGGTTAGGGTTAGGGTTAGGGTTAGGGTTAGGGTTAGGGTTAGGGTTAGGGTTAGGGTTAGGGTTAGGGTTAGGGTTAGGGTTAGGGTTAGGGTTAGGGTTAGGGTTAGGGTTAGGGTTAGGGTTAGGGTTAGGGTTAGGGTTAGGGTTAGGGTTAGGGTTAGGGTTAGGGTTAGGGTTAGGGTTAGGGTTAGGGTTAGGGTTAGGGTTAGGGTTAGGGTTAGGGTTAGGGTTAGGGTTAGGGTTAGGGTTAGGGTTAGGGTTAGGGTTAGGGTTAGGGTTAGGGTTAGGGTTAGGGTTAGGGTTAGGGTTAGGGTTAGGGTTAGGGTTAGGGTTAGGGTTAGGGTTAGGGTTAGGGTTAGGGTTAGGGTTAGGGTTAGGGTTAGGGTTAGGGTTAGGGTTAGGGTTAGGGTTAGGGTTAGGGTTAGGGTTAGGGTTAGGGTTAGGGTTAGGGTTAGGGTTAGGGTTAGGGTTAGGGTTAGGGTTAGGGTTAGGGTTAGGGTTAGGGTTAGGGTTAGGGTTAGGGTTAGGGTTAGGGTTAGGGTTAGGGTTAGGGTTAGGGTTAGGGTTAGGGTTAGGGTTAGGGTTAGGGTTAGGGTTAGGGTTAGGGTTAGGGTTAGGGTTAGGGTTAGGGTTAGGGTTAGGGTTAGGGTTAGGGTTAGGGTTAGGGTTAGGGTTAGGGTTAGGGTTAGGGTTAGGGTTAGGGTTAGGGTTAGGGTTAGGGTTAGGGTTAGGGTTAGGGTTAGGGTTAGGGTTAGGGTTAGGGTTAGGGTTAGGGTTAGGGTTAGGGTTAGGGTTAGGGTTAGGGTTAGGGTTAGGGTTAGGGTTAGGGTTAGGGTTAGGGTTAGGGTTAGGGTTAGGGTTAGGGTTAGGGTTAGGGTTAGGGTTAGGGTTAGGGTTAGGGTTAGGGTTAGGGTTAGGGTTAGGGTTAGGGTTAGGGTTAGGGTTAGGGTTAGGGTTAGGGTTAGGGTTAGGGTTAGGGTTAGGGTTAGGGTTAGGGTTAGGGTTAGGGTTAGGGTTAGGGTTAGGGTTAGGGTTAGGGTTAGGGTTAGGGTTAGGGTTAGGGTTAGGGTTAGGGTTAGGGTTAGGGTTAGGGTTAGGGTTAGGGTTAGGGTTAGGGTTAGGGTTAGGGTTAGGGTTAGGGTTAGGGTTAGGGTTAGGGTTAGGGTTAGGGTTAGGGTTAGGGTTAGGGTTAGGGTTAGGGTTAGGGTTAGGGTTAGGGTTAGGGTTAGGGTTAGGGTTAGGGTTAGGGTTAGGGTTAGGGTTAGGGTTAGGGTTAGGGTTAGGGTTAGGGTTAGGGTTAGGGTTAGGGTTAGGGTTAGGGTTAGGGTTGGGTTAGGGTTAGGGTTAGGGTTAGGGTTAGGGTTAGGGTTAGGGTTAGGGTTAGGGTTGGGTTAGGGTTAGGGTTAGGGTTAGGGTTAGGGTTAGGGTTAGGGTTAGGGTTAGGGTTAGGGTTAGGGTTAGGGTTAGGGTTAGGGTTAGGGTTAGGGTTAGGGTTAGGGTTAGGGTTAGGGTTAGGGTTAGGGTTAGGGTTAGGGTTAGGGTTAGGGTTAGGGTTAGGGTTAGGGTTAGGGTTAGGGTTAGGGTTAGGGTTAGGGTTAGGGTTAGGGTTAGGGTTAGGGTTAGGGTTAGGGTTAGGGTTAGGGTTAGGGTTAGGGTTAGGGTTAGGGTTAGGGTTAGGGTTAGGGTTA